>WBZZ01005838.1:40000-175000 GCA_019918135.1 Paulinella micropora | reverse complement strand
CTGCAAAACTTGCCTACACTCCGCAACCGCTTTTATTTTCTTTCTTTCTTCTCTCTCTCTCTCTCTCTCTCTCTCGCGCGCGCGCGCGCGCGCATACACACAGAAACACATCACTCACTTTCATGGAGCCACATACGCATATGCTTTACACATACATGCATGCAGACTGACACAAGGAGGCAGACATACACCAATAAATGTTCGTGCATACATACGACACACCACAACACAGGAGCGCATTCATTCACATTAACATACAAACAAATAATTGCCGCCTCCATTTTCCCTTTGGTCTTTTTTTTTTTCTGAAGGCATGATAAAGAAGCGGGTCGTTTGGACTTGCTTGGCATGATCCAGGGCATAGCCGACTCGGCTGTATTTCTTCCCATTGCTACTAACGGCTACTTCAACAGCACATGGTGTATGGTGGAGCTGCTGGTGGCGCGGGCTTTGCAGAAGCACGAGCTGTGGGTGCGCGAGGTGGATCCGCGCTTTTCACCCATGTCCCTGGACAAACTGGTGACCGAAGGCGGCGTGGACCCGACGCAGGTGATCGAGACTAACCGCACCTACTACAACGAGTTCGTGGAGCTGGTGGTGGCGCGCGTCGAGGAACAGGCCAGCAAGGATCATCACCCCCAGCTGAAGAAGACGGTGGACGTGGACGCCTTGAAAAGTGCCAAGGCAGAAGCCGAGGCGGAGAAGCAGAGGAGAGAGGAAGCAGAAGCCAAGATGGAGGCTGCAGATCAGGCGAGAGAGGAAGCAGAAGCCAAGATGGAGTCGGAGAAGAAGGCGAGGGAGGAAGCAGAAGCCAGGTTGGAGGCAGTCAAGAAGTTAGCAGATGCCAAGCTGGAGGCGCTGCAGGCGGAATTGCAGCGCATGCGGCAGGAGCTGGCTCAGAGCGCCCGCAGTCCCGATGCGGTCCGCTCCTCCTTGGCACACTAGGCAGAAACTGCTAGTTTCTGCTAGGGCCTCTAGCCACATGACCAGACGATGCAAATTGCGTGTCACATTTTGTATTTTCCTTCATTCATATCAAGGCGGCATTTTTCGGCAGATACATATATGGGCATACAACACTGAGATTGACAAACAACACTAATATTATAGCTGTGAGATGCTAACTTTTACATATCGTGCGGGTTGTTGCTTTTGTTGATTTCTTCCTACTGTTGTCTATCTAGCTGCCTCTCTCTCTCTCTATATATATATACATATATATATTTATATATCTGTTTATTTAACTGTCAATCTTCTTTATAATTATGTTTGTCTGTGTGTAGGGAGCCGTAGCACTTCATATCTCGCCCAATCCAACGGTATGTATACGCATCATACACGCATATTACTAAGGACATGACACTAATGCATACATACATACATACATTACATACATACATATATACATACATATATACATACATACATGCATACATACATACATACATAAGTACGTGCGTACCGTGATACATACATATATACATACATACAAATTAAGTGTAACGTATATTAGTGTTCGTATCATAATGCACGTAGCAGTGTGTGTTGTGTTGTGTGTTGCAGGGCCAGTCCTCGTCTGCTGTCGTCGGCGTGGCGCGCCCTGCTTAGCCGATGCTGCGTGTGCTTTTATCTTAGCCGCTCATGTCCCGGCCGCATGGCGACGCACCAACTAGCCGAGGCTCTCTCTCTCTCTCTCTCTCTCTCTCTCTCTCTTTCTTTCTTTCTTTCTTTCTCTTTTTCTCTCTTTCTCTCTTTCTCTCTTTCTCTCTCTGAAAGTCTTTCTCTCTTTCTCTCTTTCTCTCTCTTTCTCTCTCTTTCATGCATTGCTGAGCCTGGGTAGCTGACTCAGGTTAAGTCAAACATAATATTGAGTCTATCACCGCCAGCCCAGCAGTCGCACATTCCTTTTTTATTATTATTGTTGTTATTATTATTATTATTATTATTATTATGGACACCGTGATAGCCCAGTGGTCAAGTTCTACCATCTGGGCCCTGTCGCCAGTTCGATTCCCGTCGGTGCCACCAGTATTTTCATTGAACATACCGATCCGTCTGGACCAGTATTTTCATTGAACATACCGGCCCGTCTGGAAGTGTTGGAACTGCCCTTGCGGGGGTGTCATTAGAGCTTATCGTCAATTCTTCTTACTCCCCTCGCGGGTGAGACGATGGAGGCGCATGTGCAGAAATGCATCAGCCATTGACAGAGAAGCACTATTATTATTATTATTATTATTATTATTATTATTATTATTATTATTATTATTATTATTTTTATTTTGGACACCGTGATAGCCCAGTAGTCAAGTTCTACCATCTGTGCCCTGTCGCCAGTTCGATTCCCGTTGGTGCCACCAGTATTTTCATTGAACATACCGGTCCGTCTGGAAGTGTTGGAACTGCCCGTGCGGGGGTGTCATTAGAGCCTATCGTCAATTCTTCGTACTCCCCTCACGGGTGAGACGATGGAGGCGCATGTGCAGATTTGCATCAGCCATTGACAGAGAAGCACTATTATTATTATTATTATTATTATTTTAATAGTAATAGTAATTTAAAAAAAACTTCTATACAAAAAACATCAGGGGCAAAAAGAAAAAAAATAGAGGAAAATGAAACTTCCTTTGAGGAGCCGGACGTGGTCAGAAAAGAGGAGAAATGGAGCTCGCGGCACGAGTCTTATTTCCAGAGCGTGTTAGAAGAATGCATCCTGCACGCACGCTCAAACAACTCGGCCTGCTACTACTACTACAACCGACACCTCTTTTTCGGTCTGTTGGCGACTATTGTGCAGGCAGTCTGCTCCGTCATCGTGGGGCGAGTTCGGCAAAATCTCGCAAATCGTGCCGCTCACGTGCTTGATTCTCGTGGCCATCTTGACAGGCGTAACATATTTTTTTAATTTTGCTCAAAAGAGCGCAAAGAATTTGGCTTGTGAGATACAGTAACTGTTCGACTGATTGAAAGCGGACATGCCTAAAAAGTGGGAGTCTAAAGATCTCACCCACGATTTTTTTAGCCTGCCAGCAGCCCAGAACAGATCACCAACAGCAGGGTTACAAAGAAAGGAGCAGTAGTTGAACATATGCAAAACAAAAGACCATGTGATTGTGAATAGATTCAGCACATTACATTCCCAGAAAAGCACACACAACACATATAGGAGCGATACAGGACAGGTGCAAAAAATGGCTTCTCTAAAGAAAGAACAACACATGCTACGGATAAGTTTACAACACACCATTTTGCAGACAGCATGGGCACAACGTTTGGAAAGACTGTACAATACCACGAGACGTGAAAGTATGACAAAAAAAAAACACAAAACCCTCTCTAGACATGACTTTTTCCAATCTCGACCCCGCAAAAACAGTCAAATAAAAAAAAATCTAGTGCGGCGTTCACTTCAAAGGCTACGTATGTCGATATGCCTGTCTTTTCAAATATTTTTTGGAAATTTTCTGGTTTCCTCTCCGGGAATTAGCATGGTCTTGTCAAATATTTGCCACAGAAATTCACTGGCAGGCGCCACCAAAATCATGTCGAATGTCAAGTACACCAAAGCAGCTAAGTGTTCAAACCACATCGTTTCAAGCAAAAGCAAGCATGACACAAGTGTTTTTATCAGAAAACTTAATCTGCAGCGTTCTTGAAATCCTTATTTTCTACTGCAATTTTCACTTTTCAGGATATAGCAAGTATGGTGTTTTTAACTGAAAAATACTGTTTGCATGATGCACTCTGCACTCTTTTTTACGCACAAGTGCACAAATGAATTCACATATTATGTTGAGTAATCCTGCCTAAGGGTTTTTGTTAGAGGAGTACGGTGGAAAATGAAAACTAGGAAAACATAGGTCGAAAATTAGTTTGTCAAAATTCAGAACATACTCTGGAACACAGCAATATCTTTAATACACTGAAAAACTAAACCTCCGGCAGACCATTCCCAATAAAAACCTTGAATTCTGTGCAAACAGCACTTCAAAATCTTGAATATTGAATGAGTTTACCTGCTTTGAAGTTGATGGGTGCTCTAACGACCACTAGAACCTACATATAGCCTACCGGATAGCGGCCGACTTCCTGCTAGTCAAATCACTTCGGCGCTTGAAAAGGTCAGGCCGTGCGATCGAGGCAGTTCCACAGCAGGTGTAAACCGCCGTTTACAATCATCTTAGTTACTGAAATCTAAATTTCTAATAATGATCAGAATGCCAAGTTTAATCTGTGTCCACTGTGTTGCCGGCTGATGTGAGCTGCCGTGCCTGTCACGATTCCATTCCTTTTTTATTACTATACTCTTCTTGTTTTCTTGTGCCTGTTCTTATCATGATTAATATTGTTGTTGACACTCAGTATCATGATTATTATTAAATG
This sequence comes from Paulinella micropora, assembly GCA_019918135.1. Taxonomy (NCBI): domain Eukaryota; phylum Cercozoa; class Imbricatea; order Euglyphida; family Paulinellidae; genus Paulinella; species Paulinella micropora. The sequence continues at coordinate 170,617 of WBZZ01005838.1, read as the reverse complement.
TTATAGTAATGATTTGCACAACATGACACTGTAACAACTATAGATCAGGCGGTGGATGCATGCATCCCGTGCAAGATAAACAAAACACCACTGAAGGCAAATTTCGGCCTGATTGGTGAATTTCCTCTTCATGCGGGGATGTTTGAGTTTATACACATTGATCATGTGGGACCTTTCCCAGAATCGAAGGATGGTTACAAATACCTCCTCACTGCTATTGACAGAGCCACCAACTATGTGTGGATCATCCCTGTCAAAGACGTTACCGACAAGACTGCCGAGGCGCTGATCGATAGGATCATCTCACAGATCGGAGTACCAAGAAAGATATGTTCTGATCGAGGCTCGGACTATAATAACGATGTCATCGACAAACTATCTAAGTATTACGGGATGAAATGGCGATATGTTACTGCCTATAACCCGCGAGCAAATGGGAAAATCGAGCAAGTACACAGACCCCTCAAAGCCTCACTAAAGATGTATTGCACGAAGAAGGAGAATCAAAGAGCATGGGTCGATGCAGCACCATCATTTACGTTTGCAATGAACCGTCTACCCTCTACGGCGTTAGGAGGCTCGAAGAGCTCAATCTCGCCATATCAGTTAGTATATGGGCGTGAGCCTGATATCCCGACTTCGCTCCTTCACCCAAAAGACACTTGGGCGGATGCGGATGAGTTGTTTGGGATGATACTTAGAGTGAAGATGGACGCGGAACAAATAGTCAGGGCGCATAGAGAGGCGGAGCGCCGAAAGACTGATGCTGAAGGGGTGCGACAAGCGCACTTGGATCAGATCAAGTTTCAGGTTGGGGATATTGTACTGTTGTACCATCCTCAGGTCCCGAAAGGAGTCAGCTCTAAGCTGTTCACTCATTGGAAAGGACCTTATCAGATTATGGAACAGACGGGACCTCTGAACTACAAGATCAGGGGTAGAGGGAAGGTGCAAATTGTGAATGTAAGAATGCTGATTATGTATGATCCCTTCTTATTGGAAGATGAATCCGTTGAGGATGCGTTAAAACGGATGAAAGATGATTTCAAAGAGGTGCCGCCCATCCACAAGGAGGCTGGCATAAACCAAGACGATGCTTATCGGGCACCGATAGCTGAGAAGGAGGAGAGTGAGGTGGACAGTAAGGAGAAGACTGACTGCATAAGCGCGGTGGGGACTCAGTCTAAGTCTCCGCGAGAGCATAGCGGAAAGAAGGAGAAGATCACAGAGGCGCAGCTAAGGAGAGCGCGGAATGATCTTATCAACGACCAACCGAGGGCGATGAGGTCGATGGGATCAAAGGACGTCCACCAGGAGGAGGAGGGGACTGACACTGACCCAAACGCGTGCAACGTTGAGATTGTCCATGAGCGATGGAAGGAAGGCGTGCGATAGCAACCATCGCATGGGTGAAAGATGCTTTCTATCTGATGAGACCAGCGGAACAATATGTCGCTGATGACACTCTCTCAGACTTATACTTGATGCGGGTCGTGGCGGTCCCACGACAGATGCGTGTCACACTGACACTCAAAATATCATCAGCCGCAAAAATAGTACAACCGATACTCCAGTTTTGGAGAAGTATGGACCCTGTTGAGGATCCAAAGGCAAGACATTATCTGCCAGTATATAAAGACGCAAAAAGTCTCGAGACATGGGATGATACAATTACTCCCAGAGACAAGGATTACACTGCGTGGACCATTCAGACACTGCCAAGAGGAGTGCTTGATGTCCCTTTTGAATTATCGTTTGGCGGAATCCCTAATAAGATCTGGGACATTCTCGAACAGTCAAAGTTCGATCTGACTTTTGTTGGTGGTCCTCCACCAGGCAAAGAAATCCGCGCCAGACGACGAAGGCAGTGACAAAGAAATTATTTTTCTTTATGCGTCTCAAACAAACTGGTTGATTGCCCACGGCGTATCATGATTTGATCATGCATCATCAGTTATCAATATGAATATTAAAAAGACTCAGTGATATAACTTGGCATTCGATCGCAACATACGAGTGCGAAAGGTCGATCGACGATGATACTACACCGTATACGGGGATCGCTAGTGTATTGAGCGATGGTGTTCCCGGGTATGACCCTTTCCAAGTCCTGGGATGATGTTCTCGAAAATGAAATGTTCTCTGAAACTTTCATTAAATTTTTTTACGATAGATTATATATTGTCGTACCTGAGCACTGTCAATCTCTACTTGTGTCAGTATATCGCAGGGTCGGGTACATACACCTCGACTTCTGATATAGTTATTAGGACTGGCCCCCTAATACTATATCATAGGATATCCTCCTTATACAAGGGTATGTCATTAAAAAAGACAATGTACTTACGATCTCCCTGTGAATAATAATAATAATAATAATAATACTATATCTGAGGCGTACTGATGCAGCTCATGGCATATCCTCAACGGACATAAGCCTCCAATACCCTTGTTCGAGGTCCTCCACCCCCCCGTGTCAGTCTCTCGCCTGATGATCGGGGCCACCGATGGAGCTCCTGAGGGCAAGACTGCACTAAGCCGAGGTTATTCCGCAGTCCCAGCAACCTCTTGCAAGACGTCACCGAATGTGCAAGTGCATACACCAAGCGCGGTTGCTAAAGCTGCCTCGAAACCCCACCCATAACAATCTGGTGTCTGCTGGGTCCTGGGCTATCAACCAGCATATGCGGAGTTTAAGATCTTTTACGCTCGCAACGACCCTCCTCCCCAGCATCTACCACCAAAGGGTTATGAGTTGGCGTCACAGTTTAACTCCTTGAGGCCATTGGGCTGGAACTCTGTTTAGCAAGTGTGACTAGGTTTTTTCATCGGGATTTCCCTCAAATATGTCACAGTCAACACTCCAAAATAATAATAATAATAATAATAATAATAATAATAATAATAATAATAATAATAATAATAATAATAATAATAATAATAATAATAATAATAATAATAATAATAATAATAATAATAATAGTGTATCTCCTGCCAATTGCTGAGCCAAAAGGCCATGTGCATCCAGTCCTCCATTCCATAAGGAAAGTCTCCACACCAATCGGTGGAATAAAGGAAGTGACGGCATAGAACATTACTCTAGGAGCTTTATACCAATCAGCCCATGGAAAGGACCGATGGCCTATGTACTCCCTAATAATAATAATAATAATAATAATAATAATAATAATAATAATAATAATAATAATAATAATAATAATAATAATAATAATAATAATAATAATAATAGTGCTTCTCTGTCAATGGCGAATGCATTTCTGCACATGTGCCTCCATCGTCTCACCCGTGAGGGGAGTACGAAGAATTGACGATAGGCTCTAATGACACCCCCGCAAGGGCAGTTCCAACACTTCCAGACGGACCGGTATGTTCAATGAAAATACTGGTGACACCGACTGGAATCGAACTGGCGACAGGGCCCAGATGGTAGAACTTGACCACTGGGCTATCACTGTGTCTAAATAATAATAATAATAATAATAATAATAATAATAATAATAATAATAATAATAATAATAATAATAATAATAATAATAATAATAATAATAATAATAATAATAATAATAATAATAATGATAATGATAAGAAGAAGGAGGAGATCAAAGGGGGAATCGTACTACAGCACCACGTTGCTTGTATTTTTTTGTTAATAGTACGTTTGTTCTTGACATACTGCCGAGAAAAAAAAAAAAAAAAAAAGATTGAGGGGAAGGAGTTCAAAAATCTACAAGAATTGCTGGAGAATCCGCTTTGCCTGCCGTATGAGGATATATTTATCGTCTTTTAGCGTCTATCCGTGGGTCGATGCGCTGTGTGGCATGACTCCATAGCGCATACTATTTGCAGAAAGAAATCAGAAGGTGTATAATGAAAATGCTATTTCCGTCATAAAATCGGGAGGGGGTACTGTAGGCATCACCCCCGGATAGCTGGTAAAAAGTACCTTTTCCTGGTGACAGGTGCACCAGCTTGTTTTTCAGTATTATTTGTCCGGATTGGACCTGATGCCATTTTATTCCTGGTCTGTTGCCGTTTTCCTTTTTGGCTTCACTGAGCTAATATAACGAGACATCATTCTCATCTTTTGAGGACTGTGTTTGGTTGTATTACCGACTTTTTACGAGCTATCGTTGGGGGCATTACATCACAACTACACCTGTCTGACCTACACATGCATGTATATTTTTTCCTGGACCTTTCTCCTCCAGTTTTTTTAGTGTAATCATGTCTCACTGACATATACTTACGATAGATACAAAAATATTGAAATAGAGAAGTGTCTGCTTCACTCCTGGAGGCAGGCAAGCCCAAGATGTCGGAATGTCAAAAAAGTTTTGATCAGTTTTCTTCTGGGTTTCATGTGTTTTTTCAAGTGAGTCCGACGCGCGTGAAGACGAGTGCGAGCTGGGGTTTGGAGCGGGCTGCCACAGGCTGCGGACTTGCGCCCTGCGCTGCCTGCTGCTGTCTCCCCCCCCCCCCCCCTGGCCCACCCTTCCCCCACCTGCTAAACCACCACCCCCCGGCTACAGATGCACCTCGGCCCGCCCGCCAGCCGTGGCGCCTGTGGCTCCTCCTGCTCGGGTGGCTCCGGGCCGCCGGCGCCAAGTGCCCGTACCCCGTGCAGTGCCCGACGCAAGAGAAGGCGTGCCCCCCCGTCGTGTGCCCCGGCGGCGCCACGGTGCTCGAGCTCACCACGGCGGCCCCGCAGGACACGTTCGTGTGGCCCCTGTGGCCGCCAGCGGCGCCGGCGCGCCGCCGTCGCCAGGCCCAGGCCGCCGTCCCGACGTCGTTCACGGTCGACTGGGGGGGACGGCTCGCCCCCTACGCAGTGCCTGGATGCAGGCGCCGCGCCATGCGCGCACACGTACGCCGCCCCCGGCACGTACACGGTGATGGCGGACCCCGGCGGACGCTACCCCGTGCACGGCTGGGCGCTGACACCCGCGTGGCACGCCACGGCGCCCGCGGGCCTGCAGCTGCGTGCCGTGCGGCGGTGGGGGGAGCTGCGCTTCCACGAGACGAGCGGCTACCACCTGTACGCGGCGCCGGGGCTCACGTACGTGCCCTCGCCGGCCTTGCTGTCTGATACGGGCTCGTGCGCGTCTGGGACTGCAGCTTCGCCCGCCTCACCACTCCGGTGATTGATTTGAGCTACGGGCTCAACGTGTCGGGCGCCGAATCGGTGGTCGGCGTGTTTGAGGGCTCGGTGAGCCTGCGCGGCCTGGATGGCACGCAGGGCTGGGATACGGGCAGCCTGCGCAATGCGAGCCGAGCGTTCGCGGGCCTGCCGGCGCTGACAGAGCTCGATCTGTCGCGCTGGGACACCGCCCGGCTCGAGGATGTCACGGAGCTGTTTGCGGGCAGCGCGGCGCTCACGCACACTGGCGTCGGCGGCTGGACGTCGCTTCCGAGCCTGTCGCGCTTCGACCAACTGTTCTGGGGCCTGGGTAGCAACTTCCGGGAATCACTCGCCGGCTGGTCGACGCCGGCGCTCGCGCCGGGCTCGGCCGACTGCTCGCAACTGGCGCAGTACACGGCGCTGAGCCAGGCGCACTGGCCCGCCGCGTGCTCGCGCTCGCTCTTCTACGCGCTCGTGCGCACGAGCTACCCTAGCGCCGTCGCCGCCCTGGCTCTGTCGCTCACGGCCGGCCCGGGGGGATGGGTCGGCGCCCGGCTCGTGCGCGCACGCCAACGGCGCCGTCTGCAACCACACGTACGCGGGTGCCGGCGACTACTGGCTGCGCCTTAGCGGCCGCGTGGACGGGCTGTGGTACGCGACCGGCGCACAGGTCGTGCAAGTGATGGCGTGGGGCGACGTGCAGCTGTACCACCCCGTCGGCAGCACGACACCGCTTTTTGCTCCCCCCGGCACCAGCGCGCAGGGCGAGCTGCGCTACCTGGCGCCGACGGCCGGCTCGCGGCCCTGCACGGCGTGGCACCCGAGTACCTGATGAAGGGAACGATCGAGTTCGTGGGTGACGCGCGCGACTGGGACTGGTCGTGGCTCACGCCCGCTACCCACCCTCAGGGCTTCTTGAGCATGTACCAGGACTGCAACAAGTTCAACCAGGACCTCGAGGACTGGGAAACGAGCGGCGTGGCTGGCCTGGAGAACACGTTTTGGCATGCGTGGGCCTTCAACGGCAGTATCCGGAGCTGGGACACGAGCCGGGTCACCACCCTAACAAGGACTTTCAATAACGCGCACGCCTTCGACCGGCCGATCAGATGGCGACTGGGATGTTAGCCAAGTCACCAGCCTATATGAGACCTTCTATGATGCGTACGCCTTTAACCAGCCGATCGGCTTCTGGGACGTTAGCAGTGTCACCAGCCTAAAGGGGATGTTCTTCTGTGCGTACGCCTTTAACCAGAACCTGAACAGCTGGGATATAAGAAGGGTCACTGACCTAAACGTGGTTTTCTCCTGTGGCCCGCCAGGCAGGTGTGTGTTTAACCAGCCGCTGGGCACTGGGACGTGTCGGCCGCCATGTCCGTGTGGCCCGAGCCCATGATATGGGGCATGTTCGCTGGCAATTGCGCCTTTGATCAAAACTTCACGGCCTGGAACCTGTCCTCCGCGAGATACCCCACAGGTATTTGCCGGAAGATGTTCAATGTTAATGAGTTCTACATGCAGGGCATCGGTATCCAGCCTAGCAACCTGCCCGCTGTCTGCCGCGCTCCTACGTGCAAGGGTATGGTTATTCTGCTGGATTGTGGTAAGAAAACTAGGGTACGATGCAAGCCCCGCAACCCCCTGTCCTCTTGCGTGCTTTCTGGTGCTCGCTTTGCCTGGGCACTGCCAGGAAGAAAGTGTTTGGGGGGGGGGGGGGCAGGGGGCCGTTAGTTCCTTGGTGGGCAGCGAGACGCCGGAGGGCCGACCGTCCTCGCAACCCAGCTCCTCCGCAACACGTGCCTAGTTATTCTAGGTCTAGAACGCCTACATACAGAGGTCCCCCGGGGGGGCGTTTTAGCGCACGGGAGGCCCGCTCTCCAGCAAACCCTCTACCCCTGCACCCCTCCTCTACTTTAAATCTACAAGAGTACGACCCCGCCAACAGTGGTATGGACTATCATTCGGCGCAGAGTGTTTCCTCGGATTTGTACTAAAAGAAGAGAGAGAGAGAGAGAGAGAGAGAGAGAGAGAGAGAGAGAGAGAGAGAAGGCCTCCCCATTTTTCAAAAAAAAAAAAACATATATTGTTACGTGAGGAAAAGCTGCGCTGCTTCGAGACGCTCCCGGAGGCGCTCTCGCTGAGTGAGGGGCAGCCCCTCCGTTGCCAAAAGTGCCTTGCCCAGTATGTGCAGAGTGTGAGGGGGGGGCGCGCTCTGTCCTTGTGTAATCGCCACTGCAAACATGATTAGCTGTTCTCTGATTTCTAATAAACAGCGTGCGTTCCTATTGTCCGTATAATTCTTTATCAGTCCCAACACGATTTCGCGACGCCCTGGTTCGTTGCTTACCTTATCCAGTAGCTGATTGCACTCAGTAAATAACAGCTGCACAGCGCCTTGGATCCCGCTGGGGCGCGGAGGGGGGTGGGAGGTGGAATGTCGGGGCCGGAGCCGGGGCTGGAGAATTCGTGCTGCCAGCTAAGTCCACATGCTGCAGAGTACTTTTGGGTAGGGAACCACTCGGCGCGATGGTACCCTGCAAGGGCTCGCTGGTGTCTTGCAAAGATACCGGCGCTGCTGCTGCTGTTGCCTTTGTTGCTGTCGCTGTCGCCTCCGCCGCCGTAGCTATTGCTGTTGTTGCAGCGGTTATGATACCCCCGGACTTTACAGGAGCATGGAGCTGTACATTCGCCTCAACAGCCCCGTTCACCCGTGTTGGTGAGTCTAGGCTTACAGAGCGTTTATTAGAGCGTCGTTGTCTCTTACGAGGGGGCGGAGATACCACTGTTTCCGTTAGGGTTTCTTCCGAGGGAATGTAAGGCTTGGCCGTTTCGCTCATCCTCTCGTAGTTAACTAGCGAGAGAATGTAATGAAACTGTCTCCTCCTCCCTCCCGCCTCCCCCTCTCCCCTTTTTTATCTTCACTGTCCTATCTCTTTCTTTTACCCCCCTTCTCTGCCCCTTCCCCCTCGCCCCTCTCTTTCCCCCCCCTCCGGTCCCGTCTTGGTGTGTGTGTAGATGGGACGGCGGGAGGGAGGGGGGAGGAGGAGAAGAAAAGGGGCGGAAAAGGGCGGGGGGGGGGGGGGAGGGGGGGGGGGGAAAGGGTTAGCAAACTCTTCCAGAGAAAAAGGGAAAGCGCAAAGACAGGAATGCACTCAAGCATTATCAAAATCAGAAAAAAGAGGAGGTTCGGCGGGCTCGTCGATGAGGAAAAGCCCTGCTCAGAAATAAGAAGCAATTGGACCGCGGATGTGCTGTGCGCTTGGCGCTGGCAGAGGGAGCGCTCCCGCGCTCACGTTTGCGAGGTAGAGCAGCTCATGTCCCCCCAAGCTTGGCTACAGGCAGCCGCTCGCGATAATTGGCTAGAATGGCCCTTGGCCAAGAGCTGCAGCGAGCTGCAACGTATACAAAGGGAGTACCTGCTAAATCCGGCCTGGACAAATGAGCTGAGGGACTTAGACCCCCGAGCGCCACACCCCACGGCCTTAGCCAGGCTGGGGGTTCTTGAGGTACCGTCGGGTGGTGTGTGCCCCTTGCGCGCACTGGACGCCGCCTTGGGGTGCGCCATAACCCAAAGCCTTGCCGTGCAGGGGGCGATAGCCGCTGTTGACTTATCAGGCTCCCCCGGAGAATGGCTATTAGCGCTAAGCTCCTTTCGTACGCAGGGTCTTTTGGTGATTAGCCCGGGCTGGCATAGACAGCCAGAACAAAGCGGCGGGGGTCTGCTGCGCGCCTGGTCTAAGGGTTGTCAGTCGGGGGTCGTGGATCTAAGTTCGGTGCTGCTAGACCCCCCGCAACCACACAGCGCGTCCGAAGTGCTAGACCAGCGCAGGCTTATCTGCAGACTTGTCTTGGGAGACGGAGTTGCCAAGGCTCGAGCAAAAACCGACGGGATGGAAAAGGAGACCAGATCCTTGCCTCTACTCGCTGCGCAGCTCGCCCAAGGTATTCTTCTGCTGCAAAAAGGCACGGCCCGCCGCCCCTTCTCTTGGACGAAGCAAGACCGTGGAGGGGAACTTCTGGTATGTAGATTCAGAGAATCTGGGGAGGCTGTGCACTAGCTACTCAGTTGGTGCTGTCTTTGGCGGTGGGATGCTTCGAAGAGTGGTGCGTAGTAAAGCCTTACCACAGCCCGGCTCATGAGCCTGATGCGTATTTGGCACTGCGCAGCCTCCGCCACGTTCCTCCAGCCGAGGGAGCAGCAGAATCCGTGTCGGACGCCGTGCGATTGCTACAGGAAATTGGGTTAAAGCCGCACGGCTTGGGGGCGGAGTTTTTCCTTGAAGAAGAAGAAGCCCGCATCATACTAGGGGCTTTCGGGGCGGACCAGAGGCGTGGAGGTTCAGGGATTGTTTGCGCAATCGGTCTGCGCTGTTCTTCGTCTGCAGCACTAGAGTCTGTGCAGGCTAAGGCTCCGGCGCAGCAAGAAGCAAGCGGATGTGCAGCTAGGAGCCTTGGTGTCTCGCGCGCTGGTTTGTAGCGGACCTCAAACGCCCGTCAAGCCGCGAACTTGCCAGGCCGGACGCCCCGCCGAGCTGTGGTACAGCAAGCACGCGCCCCAAAGCCTGCCTGCTCTCTGTTCCGGCGGCGAAAACGATCAAATACTGCGTGATCCCGTAGCATTGTTGGGGATGACACCGCAAGTCTGGCGCCGCCTCTGCGGCGTAGCAGAGGACGACCAGGAAGACTGTGCTTTGTCAATCCAGAGCTTGTCGGGTTGGCTTAATCTGAGAAATCAAGTCGGGAGGGCTCTGTTGTGGGGCGCCGGACACGGCTCCTTACTACTCCCGTGCGACCGCCTCCCTGCCATAGCTCCCTGGGAAACTCCGCCCTCTCTGTTGGAACAGGAAGCCCTGGCTAAGTTTTTAATTGCCAAGGCTCCTGGCAGGGCCCGCTTGGAAAAGGCACTGTACCAGGTTTCAGCGCCAATACACGACCTCACCTTGCCCGTAGGAGCTCTGGTTTTGGTTGAGGGGTGTCCCTAATCAAAGGTGTTCTTAGTGGCAGATCTAGTTCATTGGCCTTCTCATGCGCACGTCGCAGCCACCGCCAATCTTCTCGAGCGCCTGCGAATCCTGGCAGACATAGTGGTTCCCACCCTAGCGCAACCCGGTAGGTTATGTCTGCCTTTTCCTGTCCCTGTCCACCCTCCCTCCCTCTCCCCTCCCCCCTACCCCTCTTTTCTTCCCCTGTGTAAACGTGGACTACTAGGGAGAGGGGGGGTAGGGGAGAAAACTCTAAGCCTTGGACTTAGAGTTTTCTTCTTTTCTTGCTCTTTGGTTTAAAATAAAAAGGGAGACGGGGAGGGAGAGAAGGGAAGGCAAAAGAAGGGCAGAAATGAACGATTTAAAAAGTCATTTTGGGTATTTGTGGAAAGTTGGCAAGGGGTGGGCCAGGGAGTGGTTAGAAAAGGTGGTCTGTGGCATTCTATGGAACCCATTTTCGCTGTCGCTCCACCGGCTGGCCACGATCGCGGTGTATACAGCAGTGCTGTCGTGGCTCGTCTGCGGGGCATTGTAAAGTTACCTATCATTGACCCGAACGTGCCTACCGGGATTTTAACGGCCGTGACCTTTTTTACAAGTTCGGTTTACGCTGGGGCACAGTCCCGGCGGGTGGCAAGCATACGCGAGTTCAAGGATTTTCTGCACATAGTGCGTAGCGTGAGCCTGTCATTTGCGCGAGAACTCTGTTTTATTAAGACTGACAACAACAACAACAACAACAACAACAATGCTAGGCGGGTCGCCTCGGCGGGATCTACCACTCGGTCATGTTCAACAAACGAGTGCACAAAAGCTATTGTCCAATTCAGCAACACGCTGCTGGGGCTGCTGATCGACAGCCAGCTTGCAACCATGCGCAAAGAAGCTATGCCGGGCCTCGTGAAAAAATTAGGTTCTACAATGAACACAAACAGTTGCAACTGCGTCCGAGATGTCTGGTCCCACATCAAGGCAAACATAAACTCCGGCCCAATTGCAAGCTCAAGCGCCAGCTGTAATACGTCAACGGTGTCTGAACAGAAGCGATACGAGCGGCAAATCGCGCTGGATAGCGACAACCCCGCCGTCATCATGTCGGCCCTGTACTTGTGTATGGCCAAGCTGGAGCCCCTCACGCCCGAAGGGGCGCGCTGGCGTCTGGGATCTATACTCAACGAGTTGGAGGCCGCGCGCCGGCGTGTGAGCGTGCATTCTACGCGCGAGATATCTCGTGTCGTGAGCGTGTTTGCGTATACCTCTGTGTGGGCCTGGACAGTCTACCTGCCGGTGGCCCTAATCCCTAGCTCGCATGAGTACTCAGCCGTAATCATCACTTGTTTGTCTGCTGTTTTTATCTGGGCCATTACGGACTCGGCGGGTGAAATCAACAACATTTATTGCTGTCGCTCGGAACATAGTTCAGTGAGCGACTACTACGCTGATATAGACGCGGGCGCAACCAAAAGCTTATTGGGCCCAAGCAGAGCCCCAAGGGCTCCCAGGCAAACTAACATATTACGCAACTGAGCTATCTCGTCCTTGGAAAGCCCCTGGCTGCGTTGGAGCACGTCTGCTAGATTTGGGGCTGCGGGGACAGGGCTGGCTGGGCTGGGTGAGTGGGAGCTGGTTGCGGATGGGCTGCGTGCGCGCTTGCGTGTTCCCTTGTTGGGGCGAGTGGGGCTAGGCCCGGGGGCTACTGCAGTGAATGGCATAGCCTCCGATCTGGGTCTAGCTCTGGCACGGGTAGCATGAATATTGCTACCAGCAGCAGCAGTAGCAGCAGCAGCAGTAGTAGTAGTAGTAGTAGTAGCAGCGGTAGTCGCGTGCCAAAACTTCTTGGCGCAAACGGAGCCAACAAAGAAAACACGTCCGCTCTTCTGATGGCAGAGCACATTGACCTCATTGATGGCCTCTCCACACAGGCAGTGGGTACGGTGAAATCCCTCCAGATCCCCACGGTAGCAAAGCGGCTTGGGCGGCAGAGTGACCACGGACCCTTCTCCCGCTGAGTCCTCCTCCTCTTCCTCATCCTCTTCATCTTCGCGCAGCATACGCGAAGAAGGCCCCCCGCCGCCCTCCAACTCTTGAACCTCGTCTCGTCGGCCTCGTCTAACTCGGAAGAGTCATCGGCGCTTGAGTGTTCGCTACTCGTGGAATTTGCGTCTGGCTGGGGTCGGTACTCTCCTCCGTCTCGCAGTGTGATGCAATATGGCAAAGAGCATTTGCAGGCTTGGGCACACCAACGTAGCACATCTGGGCTGTTCTTGCCTAGCACACGGAATTCGTATGCTAGGTCATACATAGAAGCCCCAACGCAGGCACCGCTTATGCTTTCCAGAATACGTCGCAACGGATAGCGCTGGGCCGAATACTTCTGCCACAAGGGAATCACATTTTGCTCTAATTCTTGGACGGGGCTCAGTGCAGCGCTCTGCGGCTGAGGCTCGGGGCGTGAGTTTGGCAATTGTCTAGAACGAGTCTGCATCATCAGGCGCGGGTTTTGGGTGTGTTTCTGTCGGGGGGGGGTGTGTGTCTGTGTGCGCGTCTTGCCTTTTTTCCTTTTGTTTTTCTCTTTTTTGTTGAAGAAAAGGAGGGAGAGAGGGGGGGCACCCCCCCCTCCGGGTTCAAAAAAACCCGCGCGTTCATGGGAAAATGTCCCCGGCCCTGGCAGAGGGAGGGGGGGGGGCACCCCCCCTTGAGGTGGCGGATCGTCTGTTTGGGAGCGGGGTGTGCGCACACAAATTAGAAGATTGCCACGGAGAGAGAAGTCTGGGGAAGGTCGATGGAAGCTGGCTGTTATTCCCCTGTCGTCGTTGGGGCACCGAAAGCTGTTCCGTCCTACAGCTTGATAGAATACAAGTGCATTGGATGCCAGGCTCCATGGAAGAGATGCGAAGTTTCTTCGTCTGTCGAACACTTGTCAAACGCAGTTAGCTGCAGGAGCTGCGGCCTGCTGTGGTGTGTGGTCTGCAACAGAGCTACGTCCGCTCAACAAATCCATCCCTTCTGCCCCAAGTCGGTGCTTCTGTTTGTCAAGGATAAAGGGAGGCGATGCGTTTTCTCGCCGCTGTCCTTCATATCTCTTAAAAAGTCAGGGCTACTCCAGCTTTTTAGCTATGCTCAGCCTGCTTCACAAAACGCTGCCCCGGGGACTGCCGCCAGAGTTTGATTGTTTCCAGTCCGAGCTAGGACGTGAGCCCGGGAGGCTTGCCTACTAGCTGCTGTCGGTACTGCATGGCTTGCTTGCGTGGGATCCCCTCGCTATCACCACCGACCATTGCCATGGGGTACTGCACTACGGACACTTCAAGGGCACACTGGAATCGTTGGCGTTGTGGGAGAAGGACTCTGTAACGTTAGAACCAGGCTGGTCAGACCAAGGTTTTTTTGCCACCGAGCTGGAGGCCAAACGGCGGTTGCCAGCCTATGTCCAAGCGGTCGAACGCTATGCCCTGGGCTACGTGGTGGCCGGCGGGGACCGGTGTGCCCCCCCGAGTGCCTGCTGGGATAGCACGCTGGTTAGTAGCTGGGAAACCTTTTTCGCGCTTTGGTTACAGCTTGCACCCGAGAGTTTTCCTCGGGGACCCGAAAGCGCCCCTATGACCGTGACCGTGGAGGACGACGACGCGGTGGGTGTGTGCTCAGAGCTAGAACTGGGGCTGGGTCTGGGGCTGGGGCTACAAGAACAGGAAGGACTAATAGACCTTTGTGATTTTAATTTGCTATGAACAATTCGAGCGGCAACAAAAGTGTAGCGTGTCCACGCTCTCCTGCCCATCGCCCGACGATCGTCGCAGGCCGCGTACCTGCATGCTAAAGCACTTGGTAGACTGTACTTTGGACCACTTACAGCACAGGCCCTGCCAGTCGCTAGCGTCGCATTTCTTTCCGTTTAGAATAGTCACTTTCCCGCACAAAACCCCCGGCTGCAGCTCGAAGCCCTGCTTGGAGCAAGTAAATACTACGTCGCCAGCAGTCGGGCGCGGGCAGGCTGGCAGGTGGCTGTTCCCGGTCTTGACGTACTCACGGCAACAGCGCACACTGTCGTGTACTGCAAAATTAAAATCGTTAACTTTCAGGGCTGTGTTCTGTACACTAAAATTGCAAACATTAAAGGTTACTATCTGTGCTAGGCGCTTATTAATACAAGGCTGAGGGGGGGATCGCCCCTGGGGCCTGGTCTCTGAGGAGGGGGCCGGGGCTCCGTCCCGAGGGGGGGAAACAGACACATCCTGTGTCCACCGGCTTGTGGTTTCTTGTAGCGTAGCTATATACGACACAGGGTCCCCATCCTTGCGTTCCAGAGCCAGCACTAGGCAGGTAGAGGGCGCTAAACACTGTGCTAATACGCACCATTCCTCAGGCCGAGTTGGCTTGGCAGGTTGGAGCGCGCCTAGCCAGCTAAGGCTTTTAGAAGACTTTTGCCAATCCACTTGTCGGCCTTCTTGTGCAAAAGCCAACAGTTTGTCCATAACGGACTTAGTTGCGTGAGGCCCCCCCAGAAACCTTTGGTTCACTAACATGTAGGTCCACCCCCACACCTGCGCCCAGTTCAGACAGTAAAGATGCTCTTTGCCCCTGGCTACCACCAGGCCGACGCTGGTTCCTTGGTAATACACGTGAGAGCACAGACTACTTTTCGCGTCCAGAGCCTTGACGCGAAAGGCATACCAGCCCTCCATCATGTGATACACGACTGGACTGTGAGTCTTGCCCCGAATCACGGGGCGCGCGCCCGCTGGCACCGACCGCAGCTGCAGTTGAGCATTTTCTAGACATTCAGTCCCGCGCAAAAGGCACAGCATATTTCTGCCTGGTATATCCACACAGCCTATAAACCGTAGGTCTTCCTGACGTGTGGGGGTCGATATCATAAATGTGCAGTCTATTGCTACAAGCCCGTTCTGTCGGACGACAGCCACTAGCTTGTCTTTTTCATCAGACTGGAAAATACACGCATAGAAACAAGCGCTCTTTTTTGTTGCGTGAGCAAGGTCCGGCATACGGCAAGCGTGAAGCCAGAGAGGCTCGCCCGAACGTTCATTGACGGTAAATTGTAGCAATAAATAGTCTTTGACGGACATTTTAATAATAACTGAACGGCTTTTTGTTTCTTTGGACCAGAAGGAAGCGGAAAAGGAGAGGGAGGGAGGAGAGGGATGGGGGGGTGGAGAGGTCGATGGAGAGAAGAAAGAGAAAAGGAAGCGGGGGGGGGGGGGGACGCGGGGTCTATCTACGAGGCCTCCCCTTCACCTTCCTCCTCCTCTCCTTCCCCGGCCGACGAAGCCATGGCCTCGGCGGCCTGATCATCGCCGGTTGGGGCGCTGCTGCTGCTGCTGCTGCTGCTGTTGTTGCTGCTGCTGCTGTGGGTGGCTGTTTCGGCAGCTGCTGGCTCAGGCACGGCCTCTAGTTTACCTCGCAGGATTTGCAGCTCCGCCAACAAGTCGGTAGTCGTGGTTCCGCAGTTGTTCATGGCGTTGGCACAGCGCTCAATGCTCTTAGCATATTCTAGATGCCTGCTCGCACTAGCTGCCAGGGCCTTGGCAGACTCTTGCTCCTGCTTGTGTTGCTCTCGGTGGATCGCCGCCATTTTGGAAAGAGCGCTGCCGTAGAGCCCCAGCGCTCCGTTGAATAAACGCAGCTTCTTGTCGAGGCTGCTGCTTACCCCGCTAACATGCTCCGCCCTGGCCAGCGAGGACGTCACCCCGTCGGAGCTGGCTACGCTGGCCGGCGCGGGCGCTGGCGGGCGCGGTGGTCGCCACGCCGGGTTACGTGCGTACTCACGAGCGACGTAGAGCACACGAGTCGGTAGAATGTAGCCGATAACTTTTCCGTCCTTGTTGTAGCGTCTATTGTGGTTGGCCTCGATGCCTTGCAACAGCGGCTGCAGCCCCTCTGCCCACCCCCTCTGCCCACCCCCTTTATATCATATTCTTTTGTAGAATAGAATTGGTAATTGTAATTCGATAGGCCGTGTAGAATTCACAATTGAGGATTTAAGTTTACTGTTAGGACTGACACTAGGTAAGTGGACTTGAATAATTTCATTAAGACTGATTATGACAATGCAGTAATTAGGACAGGACACGCGTCTTCAGAACGCGCTAGTTGTACCTCAATCTGTGTTTCAATAAAGTATTTCAGATTTGCCAAATCTAGCAAGTCAGTAAGTGCTCCGGTCTTGAACACTGTTCAAGTCAAGTATTAAGTATAAAGGGTTATGTCCTCTTCTGCGCTGAAGGATGCTGCGACCGCTGTTCTACAAGGGAAGGCGCCTTCTTTCAAGGACGGTGTATCGGGACGGAGCTGGGATGATTGGTTTGCGCAAGTTCGGGCGGACCGCGTCGATCGAGTGCTGGGAGTATGTGAAGCCGCTGGCGGAAGTACTTCTATGGCGCGCTGAGGTTTAAGCAGAGCTTCGGGCGGAGGCCAAGGAAGCGAAGGATGGTGCGGCGAGGCAGCGACGTGGGGATGCTGACAACAAGCAACAAGACCAGAAGCATGACCTAACTCCAGTTCAACGGAGGAGGATCACGGCCAGAAGGGCTCAAGTGTTCATGTGGCTGTACAAGGGCTTGGAGTACGGATCTGCGTCGGAGCGGATCGTCCGGCATCTAGTAAGGGAGGAACAGCTGCGACCGGAGGAATCAATGAGGCTGCTCCGGCAACGGTACCAAGGGAACGATGCTCATCAGAAGCAACAGAATAACAACTTGGTGAGCGCATGGAAGTTTAATTGCAAAGAAGACTTGCGAGCGCAACTGAGCGATTTTGAGTCGCACTGCCAATTTCTGGAGGATCATGGCGAACCGATTAGTGCGACGATGAGAATGCAGTTTATTAAAACTGCACTTGGTAAGTGTGAGCACAAACATCTGTGGAAAACTTTCTTGGATGCTCAAGTCGCTACGCCCTCAGCTACATGGGATGAGTTCAAGCTGCTCTTCGAACGAAGAGTGATTGCGAACGAGGTATGGTCAAGGAAGAAAGGGCGTTGGGTACGGCGATGGTTGCTACGCAACAGCAACGGTCGAAGGAAGCACCGGCGAGAGAAGGAAGAAAGCTGGAATGCTACAACTGTGGGAATCCTCACAAATACTTTACCTGCACGATCAAGTGCATTATCCCTGGGCATGATCACCAAGGGAGGAGATGTCCGACGCTCAAGGATCGGTACAGAAGAAACTGCCTTCAGAAGGAAACCAGAAGCAGAACGCGGGCCAAAAGCCAAGCGGAAGCGGAAGTGTGGCTCAGAACAATGTGAAGCCGGGCGATAAAGCTGGCAAGAAGAAAGCCAACGGAGGGGTGCAGGGCGTATCGTGTCTTGGAGCCACATCGAACAGCATGGAGGTTCCGAGAACGTTGGATGCATACTGGGCACCGGCAGCCGATGGGGGAGGCTTAGTCAGGGTTGTGGAGAAAAGGAGTGCGTTTGCGTTCATGGCGTCGACCAATCCTATCATCTACACGGGCGAGGAGGGAAAAGTAATACCGGGCGACACAAGCAACGGAAAGGTTAATGTGGCGGATTTCTGGACATGCTTTAACAATGCATGCCTGAGCGAGCTGCGTTATTGGAGATGGTACTACAACTTTCGCGTGGTGCCAGACGACCTGGAGACGTATGTGAAAGGCCTCGAGAGGGAGGTGGGAATTGACACTCCGGAGGCGATACTGCAGCGGGTCCCGAGAGAATGTGAGTTCTGTGCACTGGCTGCGAAGAAGAAGTGTGGCCACTGCAAGATGGCGTACTACTGTGGCCGATGGTGTCAAGGACAGGACTGGTCAACTCACAAGGTCTTCTGCAAGCTCACTCAGACGGAGGAGGTCAAATCGACGTGGAAGGCGGTGTTGGAGAATGAGGCGTCGGCACCAGGACGTGGGTTCGGTGGACACGCGTCGACGATAGCTGTGATGCGGGCGGACATGGCATATCAGAGGATGCTTCGATTCTTTCACGAAGGACCAACCGCTGGCAAGACCAAACTGATGCCAAGGTACAACCGTGAGCTAAGGATGCAACCAACTGAAGAAGTAATGGAGTGGATAGACATCAGCTGGGAGGCGCTCATGGAGGCTTTACAGTTGGCCGTGAATGACAACGAGAGGATGCTCCTTCGAGAGAGAGCGCAACAGTTTCCCCCGCAGTACGCAATTGGGGAAGAAAAGGAGTCGATGGGAGGGACGACTACTTTGCCTGGTCGAAGGGAAGAGGACCAGACGGGTCCGGGAGCGGTTGTACGACAGTTACAAGAGGGAACGGAAGCAGCGACTTGCCTGTATACATTACTCTACGCAGGGGCATCGCTTACTGTGTGCGAGAGGGCTGGGGAAGATTGGAGTGGCGACGGCACAGGGAAGATACAGTTCCCTATGTATGGAGACACACCGTACTGTAATGTGTTTGTGGATAACGTGACTGGACTGATACGCAACTATTGGAGCAAGACGAGGGAACAGGAGGGTGTTCTGAAGCAGTTGCAACAACTACAAGCATGGTCAGCAACGCAGACGGGGAACAAGATGAAGAAGTTCAGGACAGATAAAGAGTGGATAGCTACGAGCATAAAAGAGCGACTGCAAAAGACAGGTGTGGAGAGGCAACTGCCTGTGAGAAATGATCCCAACAAGGATGCTTATGCGGAGGCAGCGATAAAGGTGGTTTTCGGTCTGGCGACTACTCTACTGGTAGCGAGGTCGGTTCCAGTCTACTTCCTACCGTTGGCAGTGGACTATGCTGTCTTCTTGCTCAATTTGCAGGGGAGGGCGGAGACGAATGTGTCAAGATATGAAGCATTCTACAAGAGGCCGCCTCCCCACCACTCAGTTCTACACCCCTTCGGATGTATGTGTGTCTTCTACAAGGAGGGCAAGAAAGGGGAAGAGAAAGGGGAGCCTGGTGTCTTCATGGGGGTTGATGTGGAGCAGTCGGCGTATTTAGTGTGGAGTTTCTACGAAGGGAGGCTCAAGACTACGGCTGACATCATGGTAAGAGACCCAACAACTCATGGATGGCCTACACTTTATCCAACGAGCAAAATGGCGAGGTCTCCCCAGCACTTGTTTCACAGTGCAACCGTTGTACGGGAAAAGATGCCGAAAATGACGGGAACACCGGCAAATTTTTCACGGACGACGAATGGGAGGTGGTAAAAGGTTTGACTGGCGACGTCGTCGAAGTCGCCGCGCGAGTCAAAGAGGAAGTACCGGTTGTGGACACGGACGTGGGAGGCGTTGGTGGAGAAGCTGGGGTCGTTCGGTTGATACAAGGTGAAGATGTGTCGTTGGGGGAGGTTCGACATGCAGTGGACAGGGGGTTGGACAGGAAGGTGGTTGGGAGGGGAGGAGCCCCCAACCCGGCTGCCTAAGGGAATGATAGCAAGAGAAACAGGAACGGGGTGCCGGTAAGGTGGGATGGAGCAGCAGTGACGACCTCAAACATCGTTGCTCAGCCCAGGAGCAGAGAGAGAACTAGGCCGAATAACTTCAGATCAGGGGCATTCATGGTCACAGTGCCGGTTCCGTATCGCGAGGCTACTGCCTCTGGGAAGTTTAATGAGTCGCGATTTGCAGACATTGACAAACACCTACGTTTGGGGGCGATCGTAGAGCGTCATGTGTCGGAGAAGCCGCCTGGAGAACCACTAGTGCCTACGAGGTTTGTTGACTTTGAGAAGAGGGAAACAGCAGACGGACCTGTGGTCGACACAAAGTCTAGGATTGCAGGCATTGGTTTTCTGCAACCTGCGTGGCAGTATGACCGGGTGGACCTACCGACATGCCGAGTAGAGATGGTTTGGCTGACATGTGCGTTGGCTGTGTTACAAGATATGGATGTGTACAGTGCTTTCCCAAACGTACGACTAAGGGTCCCGGTGTGGTTGAGGCAAGCGCTTGCGTTGGCGTTGTTACAAGATATGGTGTGGATGAGGAAAGCGCTTTCCCAAACGTACGACTAAGGGTCCCGGTGTGGTTGAGGCCACCGGCAGGGTACGTGCCGCCTAACTCAGTGTGGGAGGCGAAAGGGGGAGTCAACGGTCTGAAGCCATCTGGACACATATATTGGAATGACAGGGTTGTGCCAACGCAAAAGAAGCTTGGGTTTGTTCAGAGCATAGTCGACCCGGTAGTCTTTGGCAGGGTGGATGCTGGAACGAAGAAGACGGAGGTGTTGACATACCACGTTGATGACAGCATTCACGCGGCGGCGACGAAGGAAAGCAGGGAAAGGTATGTTAAGGAGCTCAATGATGAATGGGGGAATGTCAAGGATCTAGGGATGGTGAAGGAGTTCTTGTCAATCGAGTTCGAAGTGAGGAGGAGTGGGGGAGTCTATTCTATTACGTTGCTCCAACGGCAATACATAGACACTCTAACGAAGCGGTTCAAGAGGAGCGATGGCAGGGAGTGGATGCCGGCTAGAACGCCATGGCTTCCGGAAGGATCAAGGATGGTACCTACAATGCTAGAATACGAGCCACAGGAAATAGTAGGGAGCTATGTCTATTTGAAGGCTAGTGTTCCTGAGGCTGCGGCGGCGGTTGCGTCACTTGCTGAGCACCAAGCTAACAAAGAGAAGTTCGATTATTGCGCAGCTGAACAACTGCTCCGGTACTTTGTGCATGTGCGGAACAGGGGTGTGCGATTTGCGTCGGATGGCAACAGGGTGTTGGAGGCGGACTCCGACTCGTCATTGGGCAACGGAGAAAAGATGTACTCCCGGACGGGGGGAGTAGTGTTCTTGGCGGGTGGTCCAGTGGCGGTTAGGTCGACAACTCAGAAGCATTTAGCCACTGGGACACAGGAAAGTGAGACATATGCGGCCTCAGAGGTACTGCATGACTTGGAGGCGGTACGCAATATGATGAGATCATTGCCTTGGTCCGGTGAGAACCCACTGAAGGTGGAGATGGATGAGACGCCAACGCTGCGGGTTGATAACCAGGCAACGGTGTGCACGGCTCCAAACTCGGTGTTTGGTAAAAGGTTGAGGCACATCGCGCTGCGTCACTATCATATCACCGAGGCGATACGGAAGGGGGAGGTGGTAGTTAAGTGGGTGCCCTCGGAGGACAATAAAGCCGACATACTATCAAAGAAGATTACTAGTCCGTCAGTGTTCAAACGCGGTGCGGATAGGCTGACTGGACACTCTAGTAAGCAATAATATTTACTAAATATATTGTTACCTTTTATGGTCAATTTCACGACATAACATTTATATTTGACCGGATCATATTCATTACCATTTTCATATTTCGTATCATAATTATTATTCGTTACGTTGATATTACCGTTATTCACAATTAGTTGCCAGTTAGTATAGATTGGCCCATACTGAATCATCACTTGAATTTCTGACCACAAGATCAGTATATAAATTTGTGGTATTTATTTCACTATAAATTTATGGTAAATTAGATTGAGTTTCAGTCACTGGTTTCTAACCATTGATTAAATTCATTATTGTTCCTTCAACCTTTGATCAAAGTGCCTCAGCGCAAACGATTATTCAAGTATCCGGAGACTAATGTACTTACTGGTTATGGAGCCTTGGATGCGCACCGTTACCAACTCAAGCTACCGAAATTCCCGAAAAGACCCATCGATGAATTTGACCTTTGGAAATTCCAATTTTTCGCTTTTTTATTGGGCGTGGACGCACGCTACATACTACTTCTGGAAGACCAAGAATCGCCCTACTCGGTACAAGAGATTGCTACAATCTACGCAAGTACCAGAACTACTGGACTAAGACCCACCCACCCCGCCCCTAACAACATTACTGGATCTGGACTGTCAGCACGACAGCAAGACACCTCGACAGCAAGACAGTCGAGAAGGAGGAGCGATGACGACGAAGACGATGAAGCATACGGATCGAGACGTGGCGACTCATCATCGAGCAGCTCGTCATCACTGACCTGCTCGTCCTCAAGCAGCCCATCCTCGACCAACCCGTCCTCAGGTAGCCAAGCACCCGCCCTCTTGCCTACTATCAACGTACCAACTGACCTGGATACACTTTTCAGCCAAGCAGACTACATCAAAGCACAGATCCATGTCCGCTGCTTCCTTGTGGAAGCATGCCAAGAGTCGACAGCTCTACTGACCGTCCAACGAGCAGGAACCAACCCAGCGGTGATCTGGACAGCGATCTGCGAGCGATTCGGCAGCAAAGGATCGGTTTCCATCGCTCGCCTACTAATGCAGCTGTTCGAGGACAAAGCTGAATTCAAGCAATGGCCTACCAACCTGGATGGAGCTCTTGACCCAACGCTTCGAGCGCCTACAGTCAAGAGGAGTGCCTCTACCTGATGAATTCAGAGTCGTATTCTTGCTCTTTAAACTTAAGGAGTGCGCCTCTCTATCTATGGGGGATGTAGGGGGAACTATGTATTGGTCTCGTGCTGATGCTGACAAACCACGTTATAATGAGACATGTTCACTCATCTTACAAGCATACCATGCTAATCAACTCTCTGCTGCCTCATCTAGGTCCTCGACAGCCCTGTTCACTTCGGCCACAGCCGTTGCTATCAACAAAGACATCCGATGTCTCAACTGCAACCGACGAGGACACATTGCGGCCCAGTGTCGATCCACCTGCATGAAACGAGTCTGCGAGGGCCGACCGAAACACTCTGGGGCTGAATGCCCAGTCCGCAGACGACCCACGCAGCCAAACTCGAACACACGTCGCGGTGGTCGAGGGGGAGGACCGAATCAACGAGGACGTGGAGGCCAACCTAGATAGACCAACATAAGACGGATTCAACGATCAAGCGGACAACCCAACGCGACAACCGAAGTGGAAGCCACGGACGACGTCGATGATCCAACAGGCGACCCACCCGAGACATGGCTGATGTATTCCGCCGACTCCGACGACGAACGACCCGGACCAGAGGAGGACGAACCATCGCAAGAAGAAGTAGCCTACGTACAAAGGGGAAGTAGGTACAGAAATAGAGCAGGACCTATCCAACTGTCTCCTCTAACACCCACTTCTGATACCTATAACCCTCCCACCCCCACTGAAGCATCGCCCGCACCGCACCCTGATTACGTGGAAGACCCGACGAGACGCCCAGACATCCCATGGAGCTCGCTGACAATCACACAACGCATGGACGAGAACGACTACAGACGTGCCTACCTTCAATGGACGCGCATGCTGGACGCATTTCGAGCGATCCCACAAGGATTCCCTGTCCCACCTGCCCATTGGCCGCGACCTTGGTGCCCCCTTGGAACACCCCTCAACTATTTCCTTCCAAGAACGGATCCGTGGATGTTACCATCGCTGCTAGTTCAAGACGCGCCCGGCTCAACAGGTATTGAGCACATCGTACTGCGGACAAGATGCCCGAGACGAGCACGACGTGAACCAGGGAGTTCACCGCAACAACCGCCGGAAACAACTACACAATCCCCGCGCGTGCCAACACAGAGCTTTATGAGCTCACCTGCACCGGAAGACAGGACGACATCAGAGCAAGACCGTCAAGAAGAGCAACCTACCTCAACGCCCATCCGAGAACATCGACAGCGACAGTTGAGTTCAACCAGCGCAGAGGACACCTCGATGAGCGAAACACCGCCTACCCCGTCAATGGCATACAATGAGGAATCGCTCATTTCAAGTTTCACGGTACCTATCCCACCGAACCTGCAGACCGAGTGCTTTACCCCGTTGGCCCCGACGACGACTTCAGCGAATGCATCTACGGACAACAAGGACGTAATAAGTCGCATACAAGCCATCGAAGCATTACCCTACGGCCAACCAGTGCAATACAGACGTGTACCTGGAGTTTCACAGCCAACAGAACGACGATACACCTTCGTTTGGACAGATGCACATCATTGCTTTCGTCACCCTACCACCGATGAGCTGGCCTACTGGAGCATCGTGAAGGACTTCCGACTACTCCCGGAGAACTGGGCACTAACCAAACCAGACTGCGTCGACTGCAAGACTATACGCGAAACCAGACGCGGCAGCATTAGATGGGATTGCACCTACTGCGGCAACCAAGAAGGGAAACTGAAGCGTTGCAGCGGATGTCAACTCGTCTACTGCTGCAACACCGATCATCAGAGGACCGATTGGCCGGCACACAAAGAGTTCTGCAACATGGCCGAGTCATCAACCGACTTCGAGAAAGGGGAACGAGATACGATCTACTCGGCATACCAACGGACCAGCCCGAGCTAGGCGACCTCGCATTTCAACATCTGTTACGTTACCGTGAAGGTGGACCACACGCACCACTGTTCATAGACACACCCACAATGGTAGATATGGCGATGAGCCTAGATGAATTTACGACGAGGGGAAGACGTGTGTGCCCAGGACGGCCACAATGGCACAATCACACGCCCACCTTAACTTCACGGAAAACGAAGAAGACTACGAGGTGACCTCTTCGACACCGAATGCGAACTTAGCTGCGCTCGCCGCTACCACGCCGGACATACCCAACTTCGACGAAGCGTATACAATCAACGAGACGAACCCACCATGGACTATGCTCCCACCACCTCCAAGTGGAACAGATGAGACCGGACAAGAACTGCACGAACCCTACGGTGTAGGTGCAGCAGGCGAAAGATGGCGAGAACAACTGGAGAAGCAACTGAAACGCATACTCAACATACCCGACGCGCCGTCCGATGTGAAGCGTTCACCGCCTCCAGCACCATACACACCTGAAATAGAACCACTGTTCAACGACAACGTGAGACCACCGCTCAACTATTACCCACCTGCCGGACGTGTGGAAGCTGAAGAACTACGCGAACGCCTACGACGTCATGACTACTCACACACATTCGAATTCGTGTTAATGGCAGACGTATTTGACGAATTAGAAGCAATAAGGGACCCGAAAGAAGATACCACAGACGTTGCAACCATCCCTGACGAAGATGCAACTGACGACATCGACGACCCGGAGCTCGACGACCCTGAACATGAGAACTATCTCTACCCACCCGCCCTGGACTTCGCCAACGTACGCGAGTGGCAATACTACGTCAACAGGCATCCAGAGCTGGAATATTTGGAGTTCAAGAACATGGACGAATGCAACAGATGGATGCAGGAGACAATGGACTTAGAACGGGCAGAGCTCAAGCGCCCTATGGTCAACTATGTGCTAATTGCCGACGGCAATCCCCCTGACGTGGTCGACAGCGCATGCAACCGATGGCTATTCCATGAGAAGGCGCCTATCGACCCCAAGTCTATCCGCGAAGAGAAACCGGCTTTCCTCAATAACATATCTGGTAAGCCGCTTCCGGTGAGGACGCGGGCTACTGCCACTCCGACGTGGCTCAATGGTTATGGTCAATCGGTTAAACAGTCATTTCCCAACTCACTCATATCACCGTCATTACCATTCAACCTTGTTCCCACCCCACGCCTTGACCATGACATGCACAAAACAATCATCCATCAAAATGGTCAAGTATTCATCTATGACAAGCCCATAACACTTGACAAGAAGAACATACTAACAAGGGGGAGGCTCAATTCACACTTGCTATACGAGTTAGATAAGCCAGGAATGACACCACTTGACCCTCATCAAAGATATATACCATACAGGTACAAGCAGAGAGAACAACTGTCACTGGCTGCAACCATCGACAACCTACCAGACCTTGCATTATGGTCAGTCAATCCTCTCCCATCACATGCACCGTACGATCCAATGATCCTACACAGAGCTCTGATGCATGCAAACCCACTCATAATGAACGAGTTTGCAAAGAGCGTAGGCAGACGCATCGCTGGCAAAGATTGGATGCGTCTGGTACGTGCATGTCATGGATGCAATAGGGCAAACCTAACAAACCCCCTATGTACAGAGGTAACTATCTAGACCTAGAATATAAGCAAGGTGAAGCACTCAACATAGATTTCAGCGGCCCATTCCCCGTAATGTCAAGATACGGTAACTACTACAGAGGGGGAGTGACATGTTCTCGCTCTAAGTTTGCTTGTGACCTCTACACACCTACCCGCGAAGCTAAGCTTTACATGCCACATTTAACACGCATATTTGCTTTCTTTGAACGACAGTCAGGCAACAAACTAAAGCAGATAAGAGCAGATGGCGAGTTTGTCTCTAAAGTACTAAAAGACTATACAGACAAACACGGCATCATCCTCAAAACCACCACACGTAACGAGCCTAACATGAACCCCTTTGCTGAAAGAATGAATAGGACAGACGACACACGCGCACTAGCAGCACAGTTAGATGCAGGCCTGCCTAACACATTTTGGGAGGACACACATAAAGCGACACTAGCCATACGAATGGTCACGCCCCTTTGCAGAGGTAAGGGCAAAGGCAAATCCCCTTGGGAATTGCTTATGGGCCGAAAACCTGTGCAATCGTTCGTGCAACCTTTCGGATGCCTCGCCTGGGTGAAAATGGAAACGACGAAAGCACAGCCTGTCGCCGTGCCAGGTACTCTCATTGGCTACAACATACTTCGTCGAGTCTATAAAATCCTCATTCACGACACCAAACAGACAGCCACAGTAGAAAAACGTAATGTTCGTTTCGATACAATGACTCGTGGCTACACATGCAAAATACCTGCACGACCTTGGCAACCACTACTAGTGTCGCACAACATAACATCCTCCACCTCGCCTCCTACCACTAGCATACCATCTACCCAGTCAGTCCAGTGGAAAAACGAGGACCAACTGCCACAATTTCAGGACTCCAACACACCCAGTGGCTGGTGGCCAACAAACCAACTGCCACATTCCTCACAAAACACACTCGACACACTGGACGATGACACGACAGCCCCACACACCACCAAGGCCACTTCAAGTCTTTACGTGCAACCAAGCCCATATTTTGGCTCACTCCATCCCCCACCAAATGCTTTTGCTCCCACTCCAGTAACAACGGTTGCACAAGAGAAAAAGACGAACACAGCACCTCGGCAAACGACACAACACAACAGAGCAACATCAAACCCAGCCCAACACTCCTCATCTGCACCACAATTCCCTCTACCAGATAGATGGAGTAGTAACAAGGGCATACCACAAAAATGGGATGGTGCTGCAATAACTTCAACAAACATAGTTGCTGGGCCCAGGCTTAGGAAACAAACACCAGCAAACCACCCCACTCATACCGCACACATTATTGTTGCTCATGAGTTTGAGGAGGAGGAAGAGGAGTCCTTAGGACAGGACAGCTATTGTTTGTTCACAAGAGTGTTACATATCCCACAGAAAACCATAAAGTCACACCCTCAGGTACATGCTGCTCAACTAGCCGAGTTACAAGGTTTGTTCGAATGCAAAGCACTGCAATGGGTACCTCGAGCCGCAGCAATAACAGCGAATGTACCTCCTGTCCAAGTAAGTACACTAGTAGACATTAGTCTCCGGATACTTGAATAATCGTTTGCGCTGAGGCACTTTGATCCAAGGTTGAAGGAACAATAATGAATTTAATCAATGGTTAGAAACCAGTGACTGAAACTCAATCTAATTTACCATAAATTTATAGTGAAATAAATACCACAAATTTCATACTGATCTTGTGGTCAGAAATTCAAGTGATGATTCAGTATGGGCCAATCTATACTAACTGGCAACTAATTGTGAATAACGGTAATATCAACGTAACGAATAATAATTATGATACGAAATATGAAAATGGTAATGAATATGATCCGGTCAAATATAAATGTTATGTCGTGAAATTGACCATAAAAGGTAACAATATATTTAGTAAATATTATTGCTTACTCTCCCCCTCGGCATAACATATATGTATATGTATATTATCTTTAAGTTACTAACATGATTGGCCATATGAAACTATATGTAAACTAGCGATTCATGATGATGAAGTATGATACATGCTAATGTTGCATTAACACTAAAAATGAAAAAAAAATTCGTAAGCATCACAGGATGCAGGTCCTTGCAGCGGTGTAGCAAGTCTGTTGAATAAATTCATCCTAAGTGTCTGTAAAAGCTAGAGGCATTAAACCTCAAACTGCGGTAAAGCGTCCTTGAGCAACACCGTAAACTGTGCGACTAGTTCCAAGAAACGTGGCGTCGGTAGTGACTTCGTCAGCATGTCCGCCAGATTGTCCTTCGTCGAAACGTGTCGTACGATCACTTCGCCAGCCCGTACTCGTTCTACCACGTAATGGTGTTTGAGTGCTAAGTGGCGTGTGCGATCAGCCGCCCCCCGGTTGTCGTTATTGATAGTTGATGGCGTCGGCAACGGAATTCCAACGTCCTTGCACATATGCAGTATCGCGATTGCTGTTCGGCATGTCGTTGAGTTGGCGATCGTTTCAGCATCCTGAGTCGATAGTGCGACTGTGGGTTGGCGCTTCGAACTCCATGCGATGGGCCCAGTCGTCATGTGCAGTTGGCCGGTTCTTGATCGTCGCGTGTACTCACATGCGCCCAAGTTGGCATCGGAATACGATATAAGCTCGAAGCTGCGGGTCCGAAATGGGAAGAAAATCCCTCTAGGTGTTCGCAGAAATCTGAGGATGCGAGCTATTGCTGAGTACGCCACGTCAGGCTTCTTTGATGCGAGTACCGCCGCGTGGTTGACCGCGTAGGTGATGGCCGGTTGAGTCTGAGTCGCAGGCCAGAGAAGGGCGCCAAGCAAGCGAGGGAGCGAGAAACGCCGAAGCATAGCTTCTTTGCTGGCTGGGGGAGGGTCAGTCGTCGCTGTAGGGGTAGCGACTGGCTTGGCTTCTTGGAAGTTGAAATCCCTAAGCATGCCCTTAATGTATTCATGCTGATGTATGACTATGCCCTCTGAAGTCCTAACAAACTGCAAGCCACAAAATGTTTTGACTTGTCCTAGGTCCTTCACTCTAAATGAATGTTTCAGTTTGGTGAACAGGGCATTGTGCTCGTCTTTGGTATTATGAAACACGAGCAAGTCATCAGTGCGAAGGAGTAGATAGGGAGGTAGTTTCTGTCTGCCTGTGACTGAAGGTAGGAAGAAAATGCATGGGTCTAATGTTGACTGTTTATATCCTATACTTCTCACATTAGTAGACACATGGTCAAACCACCTTCGCCCTGCCTGGGGGGTTCCGTACAGTGCTTTCTTCAACAATAGAATCATTGAAGGGTCGCTTTTGTTTTCGTACCCCTTAGGCGGAAAGGCGAAGGCAATGTCCTTCATATCTGCATGGGAATAGGCTTGTGAAAAGTCGAGGTGAGAGATCATGAGGTCATTGAATGCAGCATAAGATACTAGTAGCAAAAGAAACATTGGTTGGGCGGTGGGGGAAGAGCATTCATATGGATTGTCATGAATGTATTCTTTCATCCTATTTCCTAAAGCTACTAGTCGCGATTTGTATTTCTCCTGACCTGTAGACTCATCTGTCTTTATGGCATCAACCAATGTTGTATGGACAGTAAGCAATAATATTTACTAAATATATTGTTACCTTTTATGGTCAATTTCACGACATAACATTTATATTTGACCGGATCACATTCATTACCATTTTCATATTTCGTATCATAATTATTATTCGTTACGTTGATATTACCGTTATTCACAATTAGTTGCCAGTTAGTATAGATTGGCCCATACTGAATCATCACTTGAATTTCTGACCACAAGATCAGTATATAAATTTGTGGTATTTATTTCACTATAAATTTATGGTAAATTAGATTGAGTTTCAGTCACTGGTTTCTAACCATTGATTAAATTCATTATTGTTCCTTCAACCTTTGATCAAAGTGCCTCAGCGCAAACGATTATTCAAGTATCCGGAGACTAATGTACTTACTGGTTATGGAGCCTTGGATGCACACCGTTACCAACTCAAGCTACCGAAATTCCCGAAAAGACCCATCGATGAATTTGACCTTTGGAAATTCCAATTTTTCGCTTTTTTATTGGGCGTGGACGCACGCTACATACTACTTCTGGAAGACCAAGAATCGCCCTACTCGGTACAAGAGATTGCTACAATCTACGCAAGTACCAGAACTACTGGACTAAGACCCACCCACCCCGCCCCTAACAACATTACTGGATCTGGACTGTCAGCACGACAGCAAGACACCTCGACAGCAAGACAGTCGAGAAGGAGGAGCGATGACGACGAAGACGATGAAGCATACGGATCGAGACGTGGCGACTCATCATCGAGCAGCTCGTCATCACTGACCTGCTCGTCCTCAAGCAGCCCATCCTCGACCAACCCGTCCTCAGGTAGCCAAGCACCCGCCCTCTTGCCTACTATCAACGTACCAACTGACCTGGATACACTTTTCAGCCAAGCAGACTACATCAAAGCACAGATCCATGTCCGCTGCTTCCTTGTGGAAGCATGCCAAGAGTCGACAGCTCTACTGACCGTCCAACGAGCAGGAACCAACCCAGCGGTGATCTGGACAGCGATCTGCGAGCGATTCGGCAGCAAAGGATCGGTTTCCATCGCTCGCCTACTAATGCAGCTGTTCGAGGACAAAGCTGAATTCAAGCAATGGCCTACCAACCTGGATGGAGCTCTTGACCCAACGCTTCGAGCGCCTACAGTCAAGAGGAGTGCCTCTACCTGATGAATTCAGAGTCGTATTCTTGCTCTTTAAACTTAAGGAGTGCGCCTCTCTATCTATGGGGGATGTAGGGGGAACTATGTATTGGTCTCGTGCTGATGCTGACAAACCACGTTATAATGAGACATGTTCACTCATCTTACAAGCATACCATGCTAATCAACTCTCTGCTGCCTCATCTAGGTCCTCGACAGCCCTGTTCACTTCGGCCACAGCCGTTGCTATCAACAAAGACATCCGATGTCTCAACTGCAACCGACGAGGACACATTGCGGCCCAGTGTCGATCCACCTGCATGAAACGAGTCTGCGAGGGCCGACCGAAACACTCTGGGGCTGAATGCCCAGTCCGCAGACGACCCACGCAGCCAAACTCGAACACACGTCGCGGTGGTCGAGGGGGAGGACCGAATCAACGAGGACGTGGAGGCCAACCTAGATAGACCAACATAAGACGGATTCAACGATCGAGCGGACAACCCAACGCGACAACCGAAGTGGAAGCCACGGACGACGTCGATGATCCAACAGGCGACCCACCCGAGACATGGCTGATGCATTCCGCCGACTCCGACGACGAACGACCCGGACCAGAGGAGGACGAACCATCGCAAGAAGAAGTAGCCTACGTACAAAGGGGAAGTAGGTACAGAAATAGAGCAGGACCTATCCAACTGTCTCCTCTAACACCCACTTCTGATACCTATAACCCTCCCACCCCCACTGAAGCATCGCCCGCACCGCACCCTGATTACGTGGAAGACCCGACGAGACGCCCAGACATCCCGTGGGTTTGCATGCATCAGAGCTCTGTGTAGGATCATTGGATCGTACGGTGCATGTGATGGGAGAGGATTGACTGACCATAATGCAAGGTCTGGTAGGTTGTCGATGGTTGCAGCCAGTGACAGTTGTTCTCTCTGCTTGTACCTGTATGGTATATATCTTTGATGAGGGTCAAGTGGTGTCATTCCTGGCTTATCTAACTCGTATAGCAAGTGTGAATTGAGCCTCCCCCTTGTTAGTATGTTCTTCTTGTCAAGTGTTATGGGCTTGTCATAGATGAATACTTGACCATTTTGATGGATGATTGTTTTGTGCATGTCATGGTCAAGGCGTGGGGTGGGAACAAGGTTGAATGGTAATGACGGTGATATGAGTGAGTTGGGAAATGACTGTTTAACCGATTGACCATAACCATTGAGCCACGTCGGAGTGGCAGTAGCCCGCGTCCTCACCGGAAGCGGCTTACCAGATATGTTATTGAGGAAAGCCGGTTTCTCTTCGCGGATAGACTTGGGGTCGATAGGCGCCTTCTCATGGAATAGCCATCGGTTGCATGCGCTGTCGACCACGTCAGGGGGATTGCCGTCGGCAATTAGCACATAGTTGACCATAGGGCGCTTGAGCTCTGCCCGTTCTAAGTCCATTGTCTCCTGCATCCATCTGTTGCATTCGTCCATGTTCTTGAACTCCAAATATTCCAGCTCTGGATGCCTGTTGACGTAGTATTGCCACTCGCGTACGTTGGCGAAGTCCAGGGCGGGTGGGTAGAGATAGTTCTCATGTTCAGGGTCGTCGAGCTCCGGGTCGTCGATGTCGTCAGTTGCATCTTCGTCAGGGATGGTTGCAACGTCTGTGGTATCTTCTTTCGGGTCCCTTATTGCTTCTAATTCGTCAAATACGTCTGCCATTAACACGAATTCGAATGTGTGTGAGTAGTCATGACGTCGTAGGCGTTCGCGTAGTTCTTCAGCTTCCACACGTCCGGCAGGTGGGTAATAGTTGAGCGGTGGTCTCACGTTGTCGTTGAACAGTGGTTCTATTTCAGGTGTGTATGGTGCTGGAGGCGGTGAACGCTTCACATCGGACGGCGCGTCGGGTATGTTGAGTATGCGTTTCAGTTGCTTCTCCAGTTGTTCTCGCCATCTTTCGCCTGCTGCACCTACACCGTAGGGTTCGTGCAGTTCTTGTCCGGTCTCATCTGTTCCACTTGGAGGTGGTGGGAGCATAGTCCATGGTGGGTTCGTCTCGTTGATTGTATACGCTTCGTCGAAGTTGGGTATGTCCGGCGTGGTAGCGGCGAGCGCAGCTAAGTTCGCATTCGGTGTCGAAGAGGTCACCTCGTAGTCTTCTTCGTTTTCCGTGAAGTTAAGGTGGGCGTGTGATTGTGCCATTGTGGCCGTCCTGGGCACACACGTCTTCCCCTCGTCGTAAATTCATCTAGGCTCATCGCCATATCTACCATTGTGGGTGTGTCTATGAACAGTGGTGCGTGTGGTCCACCTTCACGGTAACGTAACAGATGTTGAAATGCGAGGTCGCCTAGCTCGGGCTGGTCCGTTGGTATGCCGAGTAGATCGTATCTCGTTCCCCTTTCTCGAAGTCGGTTGATGACTCGGCCATGTTGCAGAACTCTTTGTGTGCCGGCCAATCGGTCCTCTGATGATCGGTGTTGCAGCAGTAGACGAGTTGACATCCGCTGCAACGCTTCAGTTTCCCTTCTTGGTTGCCGCAGTAGGTGCAATCCCATCTAATGCTGCCGCGTCTGGTTTCGCGTATAGTCTTGCAGTCGACGCAGTCTGGTTTGGTTAGTGCCCAGTTCTCCGGGAGTAGTCGGAAGTCCTTCACGATGCTCCAGTAGGCCAGCTCATCGGTGGTAGGGTGACGAAAGCAATGATGTGCATCTGTCCAAACGAAGGTGTATCGTCGTTCTGTTGGCTGTGAAACTCCAGGTACACGTCTGTATTGCACTGGTTGGCCGTAGGGTAATGCTTCGATGGCTTGTATGCGACTTATTGCGTCCTTGTTGTCCGTAGATGCATTCGCTGAAGTCGTCGTCGGGGCCAACGGGGTAAAGCACTCGGTCTGCAGGTTCGGTGGGATAGGTACCGTGAAACTTGAAATGAGCGATTCCTCATTGTATGCCATTGACGGGGTAGGCGGTGTTTCGCTCATCGAGGTATCCTCTGCGCTGGTTGAACTCAACTGTCGCTGTCGATGTTCTCGGATGGGCGTTGAGGTAGGTTGCTCTTCTTGACGGTCTTGCTCTGATGTCGTCCTGTCTTCCGGTGCAGGTGAGCTCATAAAGCTCTGTGTTGGCACGCGCGGGGATTGTGTAGTTGTTTCCGGCGGTTGTTGCGGTGAACTCCCTGGTTCACGTCGTGCTCGTCTCGGGCATCTTGTCCGCAGTACGATGTGCTCAATACCTGTTGAGCCGGGCGCGTCTTGAACTAGCAGCGATGGTAACATCCACGGATCCGTTCTTGGAAGGAAATAGTTGAGGGGTGTTCCAAGGGGGCACCAAGGTCGCGGCCAATGGGCAGGTGGGACAGGGAATCCTTGTGGGATCGCTCGAAATGCGTCCCGCATGCGCGTCCATTGAAGGTAGGCACGTCTGTAGTCGTTCTCGTCCATGCGTTGTGTGATTGTCAGCGAGCTCCACTCATAATGAACGAGTTTGCAAAGAGCGTAGGCAGACGCATCGCTGGCAAAGATTGGATGCGTCTGGTACGTGCATGTCATGGATGCAATAGGGCAAACCTAACAAACCCCCTATGTACAGAGGTAACTATCTAGACCTAGAATATAAGCAAGGTGAAGCACTCAACATAGATTTCAGCGGCCCATTCCCCGTAATGTCAAGATACGGTAACTACTACAGAGGGGGGGTGACATGTTCTCGCTCTAAGTTTGCTTGTGACCTCTACACACCTACCCGCGAAGCTAAGCTTTGCATGCCACATTTAACACGCATATTTGCTTTCTTTGAACGACAGTCAGGCAACAAACTAAAGCAGATAAGAGCAGATGGCGAGTTTGTCTCTAAAGTACTAAAAGACTATACAGACAAACACGGCATCATCCTCAAAACCACCACACGTAACGAGCCTAACATGAACCCCTTTGCTGAAAGAATGAATAGGACAGACGACACACGCGCACTAGCAGCACAGTTAGATGCAGGCCTGCCTAACACATTTTGGGAGGACACACATAAAGCGACACTAGCCATACGAATGGTCACGCCCCTTTGCAGAGGTAAGGGCAAAGGCAAATCCCCTTGGGAATTGCTTATGGGCCGAAAACCTGTGCAATCGTTCGTGCAACCTTTCGGATGCCTCGCCTGGGTGAAAATAGAAACGACGAAAGCACAGCCTGTCGCCGTGCCAGGTACTCTCATTGGCTACAACATACTTCGTCGAGTCTATACACTCAAGCCCAAGATGGAGATGGCAGCGGCGAACCCCAACATGACAACAATGCCTGTATACGTGCCTTTGTTTATGCATTGAAAGCTCACTGCGTATGTGACATTGGAGGGCTCGCTCAGAGCAGCATTCCATTTCAGCCGGAGGCCCTTCCCACTTCGTCCGGTGTAGCCGAAGCGATTGGGTGTATCCTGCTATGTTCGCAAAGCATTCACCCTCCTTGTCACCTGCGGGGGGGGGGGGGGGGGGCGATCGTGCGACGGGTCGGGTGTGTAGGCTACGTCAGTAAGACTAGGGTTGGTTTCCAAGTGCAAGGTGTAGGTAAGCAAGAGTTGGCATTTTTCGGCTACAGCAAAGGGCTCGACAGAGCCAAGCTCTATGGTTCCGTTTGGGAAGCCTGCTTCTCGCATGATTGCAGACTTAATATACTTGCAGCGCGACTCTGTGCGTGAAGTCGCGGTGGTTGCAGCGTTTGTAAGCACGGGAGTGGAAACCTGGCCCTGAGGGCTGAGCGCCAAGGCCACGCTCAGTAGTGCTAGTAATAGACTAGCTTCCAGCAAAGAGGCCTGCCACATGCCTATAAACAAGATAAGGGCTAGCATTTAGCCTGGCTGGAGCCCACTCTTCTTTTTTCCCTCCTTGTCTGTCATTTTTTGGCGATGCCCTGGGAAAGAAGAGGGGGGGGGTGGGTTGCTGGGGGGTAGGCAACCCTCCGCGGAGTGCGCTGAGAGAAGTGCAATGAAATTTTGTTGTATTAAAAGCTAATTGCATAGAGCTTTGCAATGAGCTAAGAAAGTAAAAAGAACCAGCGGGTTCAGAAACAGTGTAAATGTCTTGTCCGTATAATACACCATATATCCCCACTGTCGAAGAGCAACTCGCTGCAGGACAAGTCAAATACCCTTTCGAAAGTCCTTTGAGTGACTGCGACATTGAGCAACTCTACCGAAAGGTCTCTGAGAGTCTCTACCGCCAATTAGACAGGACTTTCGTGTGGGATTTGGTCAGGGAGTGGAACAAACTCCTGCAACGCAACATCAGGAACAGAGAGGTCAAGTACACCAGGCCCTTCAACAGAATATCGCACACGGAGAAGATCAAGCTAACTAAAAGGTTTAGAGAGTCGCTATTGCGCGAAATACGGCAGACACATCCTGAGTGGTTCTCGGTAGCGGAGCCGGTACCAAAACGACACAAGAAAGAATGCAAAAAGTGCAAATGCACAGTTTGCCAAGCACCAAATTCTGACGCACGTCTAAAGTACTGTGTCGTGGATGGAAAGTTTTCGACTGGCCTACCTACGAGCAATTGGCTCTCCTACCAGGGCCAAAGCAAGAGAAAGAAAGCGACTTTGTTAAAAATAAAAAAACCAAAGATTTGTTTCTGGTTGTTTTTAAATCAAACCGGCGATAAAACAGGAGTTACAGTACTCGCCGGCGGCCTTTGCTGCTTTTACTCACCGAAACAGATCGCCGGGAAAAAGGAAAGAAAAAAAGAGAGGGCAATAATCCCCGGAGGGACACACTTCCCCCTTCCTCCAAGGGACGGGCTGGGGGGGGGGGCACCCCCCCCCCCCCCACACACACACACCCCACGTATGCCGTGTAAATTGCACCGGAGAGGGGGGGGAGTGCGGGTTCTTGACAAAGCCCCTCCCCCCAAGGCGTTCGCAAACATTGTCGGCCCTTTTGGCCGACATGTGGAAGCCGATCCTTGGTGCCCACAAGCGCCTGTGTCTGGACCACTCGAAAAAGTACCCGCAGCTGGTCCTGGCGCTGCCGGAGCTGTGGACGCTGGTCTGTGCTTTCGTGGCCAGCGATCCCTTGTGGCTTTTTGCGGTCTTGGCGCGTGTGTGTCGTGCGGGCCGCGCGCTGCGCCCCCGGCAGCGCGCCTTTGCTCTCAACCTTGAGCGAATCACGGGTCCCGTCCCTCGTCAAGTCTGGAAGGAATGGGGTGTATTGGGTCCCTGCAGCTACCGAAAGATCCGAGGGAGAGGCTACGAGTCTGCGCCGAGCTGTGGCGCACAAGGACACAAGTGCGCGCGGTGGTCGTGGAAGGCCCACGGCAGTCAGACTTTGCGGCGTTGGCTTTGTTGTGGAATTGTGAACGTGTTTTGCAATCGATCGTTACCAAGCCAGGGAGGGAAGCTCTGCCACCCATTCCCTCGGCCCAGCGTCTGACGGGTCTGGTGCTAGGACAACTCACCTTTCTGCGGGGCCTGCGCTATCTAAACCTGGAGGGGTGCAATGTGGCCATGCAATATGTGGTAGAGGTAGTGCGCAGACTGCCCCAGCTGAAGGGCCTCGACCTCGGGGTGAATACTAGCCCCACTGATGCCCAGGCCCAGGTGCTCTCGGGCGTGAGTACGCTCCGGAGGCTGCGGATTGCCGACTGTGGCCCTATGACCAACGTGGGGCTGGCTCACCTGCTAAGGCTTAGGCGGCTGCAATGCCTGCATCTGAACAACAACGCCCACTTCACAAACGAGGGTCTCGCGCCCTTGTCCTTGCTCGTGGGCCTGAAGCGTCTGAGGCTGCGAGGCCTGGCACGGCTTTCCGACGGAGCGCTGCCGCACCTGTCCACACTCAAGAACCTGTCTCACCTGGAGCTGCTTAGACTGGCGCTGGTCGGCTGGGGGCTGAAACACCTAGCGGCCTAGCAAATCTCAGTGTGTTGCGCCTAAGTTTCCGACAGCTGGATGGCTTGGCGCTGGCCCATCTCGCACCCTTCACCCAGCTAGTTTCTTTGGACCTGAAGGATTGCCCCCTGCTCAGCGACGGCGCGCTGGCGTTTCTGGTCAAATTGCCACGGCTGACCAAGCTATGTCTAGATAGGTGTATACTGATTACGGACGCCGGCTTGGCCCACTTATCAAGCCCTCGCCCCCTGCAAAGCCTGAGCACCCGGGGTTGCCCCCGGGTGACAGCAGCTGGGTTGAAGCTCGGAACTACTACCACTTGATTTCTTTTAATAAAAAGGTTTATCTCTCAGAATTTTTTTTTTGTTTTTTTGAGTTTGGTGCCGTCCGAGCCATGCAAAACCTATCGGAACCCAACTCGCCCCGCCTGCTCAATTTGCAAGCTGATCTCTGGCGCACTGTGCTTACGTTCATGGATTGGAACGAGCTAGAGCCTCTTTGCCTGGCCAGCCGCAGATGCTCGGAACTGCTCCAAGACAAGAACGTTTGGAGGCGCCTGCACATCGACACCGTGGCCTTTCGTAGTGATAAGGATACAAAGAGCTTCGCGAATTGGTGCAACGTTTGGCGCGAGGCGGGGGTCACCATTTGCCACGTGGGCTTTCACCCCGGATTCAGGCAAGAGCTTCTTTCTTCCGCCCTGCAGGGCCTGCGAGCTCTTAAGATCAACCAGTTGTCGTTTAAGCAAAACGCTTATGTGACGGACGCCGAGCTGCCGCACCTAGCGGGCTCTCGCGGGCTGCACAGCCTTCACCTTGGCCGTTGCTTTCAGATCACAGATGTGGGACTAGCACACCTAGCGGGCTTGCGCGGCTTGCGCAGCCTGAATCTGTGTGGATGCTTCAGAATTACCAACGCGGGTTTGCAGCACCTGTCGGGTCTGCGCAACCTGCAACAACTCACACGTACGACTGTCGAGGGATAAGCGACGCGGGGCTAGCGCATTTGCGACAACTCCGGGCGACGCAGTATTTAAATCTTGGCAGCTGCCCCCAAATCACGGACGCGGGGCTGGCGCACTTGTCCGAGATGCGGGGACTCCGGGAGCTAAGCTTGGCCTTTTAAAAGCACACGCCTTTCAAACGCGGGGCTGGCGCGCTTGTGTAATTTCCCTGAGCTTCGACGCCTGAGGCTGGCTGGATGCTGTGGGCTTACGGAAGAGAGCTTGCCTTACCTCCTCCTGCAAATGCCTCAGCGCTTGCGGGAGCTAGACCTCTCTTATTGCCCGGGCATTACCGAAGCGGCGCAGGCAACGCTGGCCGCCAAGCTTTCGGCTCTTTGTAAAGTCGATCTGACAGGAAGCGGGGTCGACCTAGCCCTGCTAGCGTAGCTAGCCGAGCGCGACAAAAGCTATAAATGACATTGGCTGTTACAAGATTTGTATATTTAATAAATCAAATACGGTCCTCAATTGATTCTAGCCCGTGCTGGCGCGCTAGGCTAGGAGATTATAGCCACAAGCGCATGCTTCTCCGGAATAGCCCAGCTCTCCGCATTCCTCGCAGGGGTACATAATACAATTGTCGCAACCCCTCTCCTGAATCGCACACATGCTTGCTTCCAAAACCCCCGCGATCGAGGCGGCACCTACAATTATTTGCAAACGATTATGGTTCAAGGCGCGCAGTTCCGCCTCGCCCTGACAACTAGCTACTCTTTGGCATAGCCTGGCGAGATCCTCTTCTTGGCCCGCTGTCTCTCTGTACAAATTCCTGCATGCTCCGCGTTGATCGGACCAAGCCTTGTTGACGCTGGCGCTTTCTCGCAAAACAAGGGTGAAGGCCTCTTTGCTGCTTGACCTGCTGTTCTGTGTTTTCTTCTTGTTGTTCAACAGGCTTTGCCCTTTTCGCGGTGCTTGCTTGGTCGCCTTCGCCCTCGCTGTTTACTCGCTTACTCATGCAGAAATTTTGGTTTCTAGAAAGGCACACCGACAGAAGACTAGGTTGCACTGGCCTTTTGGCTCGTGCAATGCGTACCAGTAGGGGAGGGGGGCGCCCCCCCCCCCCCCTCCCTCCCTCTATTCCTCCTTATTCCCTCCCGCCTCCCCCCCCCCATTTTTTTCTAAATTTGGATAATATGACCTGTGCCTTGCGTGTTGAATTAAGCTAAGCCGGAGGGGGGGGAGCTCATTTGGCACCTTGCTATGGCAGACTTTAGCGCCGTCGACGTCGAGGAAGCAGACACCCTGCTGGGTTTTCGTTTTGCGTTTGCCTCGATCCCGTTTGCTGAACGGCCAATCCAAAAACAGGTCCCAGCTTGTTACTATTGCGACTCCAGGGGAAAGAACAACGCTTCTAATAATTACTCGGCTACCCACAACCCCGAATCCAACTGGACCTGTCGGTGTTGCTCCAAGGCAAACCATGACATCTGCTCGCATCGTACTAAACATGCATTTCAATATTCTGCGCATGAACCCGATCAAAAGAAAGCGTCGGATGCAAAAGTCAAGGATTTGCTGGCACATCTGATAGAGGTCTTTGGCTACCCCACGCTACGCCTAGAGTATCAATACCCCAACCCAACAAACGAAAGGCCTTACGTACAAGAAGAGGTCTTTTCTGTTTTCATGCACCTTCCTACGCAAGTCGTTGAATCTCTTCTAGGCAAAGTAGATCTGTACGGGTACATTGCCAAGATGTTATCAAAGCTAGGAAAAAAGGTTATTTGCATTAACAGTTTCAACTATGCGCAGCTTCAATCCGCCTTGGTCAAAGCTCTCAGGGCTACTGCGTCTTGCATGAAACAATATAAACAGGACGACATTGTTGCCAATAAGTGCCCCCCGTACTTGACGTACCTAGAAAAATGTGCGGTGGAGTACGCCAAGATCCAAAACAAAGAAAAGGCAATCAAGGAAGCATATGCCATCTTGGTCAAGCAAGGCCTTGCACACCTGACGACACAGGTGCAGTGTACTACCCCGAGCTGGTAGTGTGGCAACGACAGCAAACCCGGCAAGCGCGGGAGCGACTGTGTGCGGTTGATTCTGGCGATTATTCTGCTGGGAAGAAAAATAGCCACGGCTCTGCTGTGGCTGTAGAAAAGAATTGTTGTACTTTTTTCGAGCTTTTTAATTAAAAAAATTCTCTCTTTTTTTTGTACTCTGTTCCCCCCGGGGAGTGATATGAACGAATTGTGGAATGAGAATGTAAAGGCAAGACAGAGTCTTTACCTTGGGCGTTGTAAGGGGGGGGAAGAGGGGCGGGGAGAGAGAGAGAGAGAAGGGAGTGGGAGGGATGGGGGTGGAGGAGGGGGGAGAGGGGAGGGAGGAAAAGAACGGGAGGTGTGTGTGGGGGGGAGGAGGGGGGGGGGGGGCGCCCCCCCTTCCTTCTCTGCTTGCTTTTTTGTTTTTTTTGTCGAAAGAGGCAAATCACAAAGAAGAGCTTTTAGAAGAAAAGTAGGATTTCATGGCCACGACTGCGGCGCCGAACGCCAAAAAAGCCAAGAAAACCAAGCGCGCGCGCGGGTCGGAGAAGTCGGTGAGCGACGCGGTGCGCCATCGGAAGAAGAACACGCCCGAAATAAAAGACTGGCCCCGTCTGAATTCAAGGAGTTGTGCCGCCAATGCAAGATCGGGCGCACGGGCGGCAAGGAGCTGCGGCGTCGCGTGACGGAG
The DNA here is from genome assembly GCA_019918135.1 of Paulinella micropora. Lineage (NCBI taxonomy): Eukaryota > Cercozoa > Imbricatea > Euglyphida > Paulinellidae > Paulinella > Paulinella micropora. The sequence goes on along the minus strand of WBZZ01005838.1, from coordinate 129,357 downwards.
ACGCTGGAGCTGTTTCTGCACACCATGAACAAGGGCGTGGACCTGTACGCGTACAGTCGTGGCAGAAGCACCGCGACTTCGCAGGACGTCGACAGGGCTTACAAGCACTACTACGGACGGCGCCTGTATGGCTTGGGGGATGAGGCGGAATTCCAGAGCCCCAGCAAACGGCGCAAGGTGAGCAAGAAGTCGCGCGGGAAAAGCGCTGTTGATATTACCAAGGAGCCTGGGGTAGAGGATGCTGAGGATGCTGAGGCGGCGGCGGCAGAGCCACACACCCCAACGCCAGCGCAGGATGAGCCGTCGTCTGTCAGCGAAGCGGCACAAGGAGAAAAGGCGCCGGAAGAACGAGAGGAAGCAGAAGCAGAAGCGGGAGAGGACGAGGAGGCGGCCGTCGCAGCCTCCTCTCCTGTTCCTTCTTCTGCTTCTTCGGAGCCGGAGACCAGGGTTTGATAAAAGGTTTTGGCCTTGTTGTTTTTTGCAAAAAGCTTTTTTTAATTAATTAAAAGACTTTGCAGGGCTAGGCAAATTGAATATTCTGTTTTAAGAAAACTTGAATGTATGCAAGTAGTTTGGAGTTTGGCCTTGGTCCGCAAGTGATTATTTGTTTCCAGCCTCCGCAGGTTCAGGTTCTTCTTCACTTTCTTAACGGCATTCATTTTTGGCAATAGATTCTTTCGTGCGGAACTATCCTCTTCTTCAGTGGAACGGCGATTATCCTTGAAAAAGCTCAGAAGGTGGGCAAAGTTTAAACCAAGGCCTAGAGCATTGGCCAAGATAAACAAAAGGTTAGCGCAGACTCTGTCCCAATCAACACTGGCGGACCCGTTGCAGCTAGTGTCTGCGCTGGCGCTGGAAAGGTAGCATTATGTGCAGATGACATCGTTACTTTTGGCAGAACCACGTCGCAGGGAGACTAGCCAAGACGTCGCCTGGTTTTGCGTGTCGTTGTTGGTGGTGGTGCCGCTTTCTGTCGCATTCTTCAGAAAAGCAACCCCCACCGCCAAAAGAATGATGCAGGTAAGAGAGATGATTAGGTGTAGCAAGTTTGGTAATAGTAAGAAGCCATGGCTTTAGAAGTGCTAGTTTCCGATGAGCTTTTTAGACGATCTAGATTTAGGCTGAGCAATCCGGCCACAGATACAAGATACCAAACCATCGAAATGCCCAAGTTAGCCCCGTTAAGGCCCATGATTGTTTGGTCATGCTCTTCGTCCTTCAAGTATTCAGCAGAGAAGGTGACAGAAGTCAAGTGCAATCCGATCCAGGTCAGGTCAACAAAATACCCGCAACAGATCCAAGACCGCTTGTAACAAAATTTAGGGCTAAATTTCCTTCCCAGCATGGACAATCCGATCCTTCTTTGGGCATCTCCAAAGTTTTAACCCTAACTCTTTGGCAAGAGAGACAGAGTCACTGTAAAGAGAGAAAAAAAAAAGTCTGCTTCTCTCTCTTTTATTTCTTTTTTATAAGTATTGTATAGTATCCGACAGGATTAACCACACCCCCCCCCCCCCGCCCTCCCCTCCCTCTTCCCTCTTTCTCTCGCCCCCTCCCCTTCCCTTCCATTCCCTCCCCCTGCCTTGTGTTTCTTTTCTCCTCCCTTTTTATCTGCCTACCTTGTCCCCCCTGCTTGTGGGGTGGCGGCAGGGATCAGTTTCTTAGAAGCCTCGAGCGAGAACTTAGCCGCCGAGGCGCGTAGGGCCTGCATGACGGTGGTGTGAAAGTTGCCGCTGTCTTTATGGCGTACGTTGAGTAGCTGGAGGTCGTCGTTGTCTTGGAAACCGAGCTCCCAGACGGAGCCCTCCTGCAGCAGCGAGCCGTGAGTCCTGTCTGGGAGGCGGGCAGGTGCAAGATAGGGCAGTTGGGGGCGTGCCGGGTCTGCGCGCCGCTGGTCCGCCTGGCGTTGGAGGGGGCTCCCCTCCTCCTCCTCCCCACCAGAGGTCGGTCCACGGCACAGCGTAGGCTAGGCCGAGCTTGGCCCCCTTAGCGCCTGGCGGTTCATGCACGCCGCACAATCGGGAAAAGAGGCGCTGCCCTCCCAGCCCTCTTCTCTGACGTAGCAGCTCCTGGACCACCTGTTGCGGAGTGCTGGTGTGGGGGCGGGGGATTGCCTAATGCTTGACTTTCTAGCTCACACTTGACCGACGAGGGGGAGGGAAGACTTGCGCAGCGACGTTTGGGGCGCGGGACTGTGGTGGTGGTGGCCTCTTGGGAAGTGGGAGGGAGGCTGGGAGGGTCTGCACGCGGGAGCGACGGCGGCGCCGGCTGCGGAGGGGGTAAAGAGCGCGAGCTCTTGCGGGCCGCCTTGGCGGGCTGCCGCTTCTGCTTTTTGGTTTACTAGGCGGAAGCCTGCGTCGTCGGCCAGGGGGGGGGCCGGGGGGCGCAGTGGGGGTGCGGCGCTTGCGCGCAGCTGGCACGTACCCCTCCTCTCCGCCGCCGCCGTCGTCGTCGCCGCCGCCGTCGTCGTCGTCGTGCTCTCTGGCCTCCCGCGTCGGTGTCGATTGGGGCGGAATGATGTACCACTTCTGTTGCTGTAGCGCATCGCTCTTGGACATCGCAGCGCTTCTTCTCCGGGCAGGGAGCCTGCCCAGCTTGGTTGTCAATGTATTCCACCAAGATACAGAGGTGTGGCAGTCGCGCATTGAGGCCAGCACGGGTGCACGCGGGCCCGGAGCCGGGTCCGCGGGGTCGGGGGGGCACACTTAAGTACACGTAGTCCTCCCTGCCATCAGAATTTGTCGGGTCCCGTACCGGGGCGGCGGAGTTCTGCTCGATGGCCTGCCAAATGCTCTTCATCCAGCCCGCATCGAGGATGGGCAGCTGGTTGTCAGCCAGGGACATGCCTGGTGTGTGGCCGGCGCTAGGAGTAAAAGCGGTGTCATTGAACTTTATGTGGTAGGCATAGTCGATAGGATAGAGCTTGCGCATGTAGAGCTGCTCGGCGGCCTGCTCCAGCGAGAGCTGACCCAAGGCCCCTGCCGTCTGCGTCTGCCGCTGCTGCTGCTGCTTGGCCCAGCCCGAAAAGAAGGGGTGTGCGGTTGGCACGCGGAGCAGCCGGCGAACTGGGTGATCCGAGAGTGGGACGAGGTTTGCCTCCGCGGGGGTGTGGGGTGGTGGTGGCGGCGGCTGCGCGCTCAGCAACTGGCAATGAAGCTCAAGCACACTGAGGCACGATGGGCTGGTAGTGCAAAGTTCCGGACTGCGCTCGGAAGAAAGGCGGCAGGCCTCGTCGTCAGCTAAGTACGCCAGCAGGCGGTAGAGCGAGTCTGCACGCGGGCGCAGCCTCTCCCACAGAAAGGCTAGCAGGGCCTTTTCGAATAGTTGTTGCTTGCTTGGGGGCAGTCCCAGAGTGTACAGGGACGAGGCCAGCAGCACCAGCTGCGCCAACACAAAGGGGGACGACTCTGGCTCTTGCAGGTCGGGCGGGGGAAGGCCGTGGTCGCCGCTGCTCGCAGGACCTGCGGGCAGCGAGGCACACAAACAGCGATACCGCAGGGCCGTCTCTCCCGCCCTCAAGTCTTCCGCTGGTTGCAGGTTGGCGGCCAAAGCCTGGCTATACTCGCTCTCTGCCCCGGCTTTCTCATCTTGGATCTCCGCCAGCCAATTCACGTTCCAGTGTTCACTTGTGGCTAAGCGCTCTGCGGCCGCTTTAGCCCGAGCTCGTTGCTCTTGAGAACGCAAGGCGGACTTCCCCGCCGCCTGTCTGAACTTGTCGGCCACGATCTTCTGGCAATCGTCAAAGCGGCACCCCAGAGCCAGTTCCTTCCAGGCCGGGAGGGTACCAGGCTGAACTAGTTTTTTTGTCTTTTTCTACCTGGGACAGGTACCCCGTCAATTTACTGTCTTTGTGCAGCTGGTCTCTTTCCAGTTGATGGAGCAGGTTGTACGTGTTCATAAGCTGATACTGGTCCTTGGCCGCCTGCGGCGGCAGTCTCCCTACATGCCATTTGCAAACTTTAAGCAAAGCCCCCGTTTTTCTGTCGCTGGCCCATGGGAGATTGAAATTTGTCCAAGGGCGATTATCGCGGTCTTTCTTGTTAAAGGCCAGGCGCAGTTCGTCTTCCTGCTCCGTGTCCGACACCAGCAGTACGTTGTAGACGGACACCGCCGTGGAGACAAAGCAGCCGCGCTCGTTCCAGGCCAGCTCGGCCTCTTGGCTTTTGCCTGTCAGACCATTTTTTTCACTGCTGTAGAAATCGTGCGGGAAATTGGCTAGCGTCTGGCTTAGCCGAACAATCAGCTGCATCACGTCCACTAGCTTCTCCTGCAGCTCAGCCGTCAGCTTCTGGCCCCCGGCCTCATCATCGGGCTCGGGCTGCTCCGCGAGCCAGCTAGCCAGCAGCCGGTGATCGCTGGTCACGTAAAAGGTGTTGAAACAAAACAAAGAGGCGCGGGCAAAGGGCAGCGCCCCTCTGTAGCGGTATTCGGAACCCGCGTCAGACTTCTTGTACTGCGGCTTGTGCGGCTTGCGAGACCTCTTCGTCGCGGCCAGCCAGATGTGCTCGTCGTCAGAGGCCCCGTCGCGTCCTTCTCCGTTGGCAGCCAGCCAGCGCTCGCAACCAGTTGAGTACACCGTGTGCGCCGCCTGCAACCACCCGTCGAGCACCTGCCGCGTCTCTGTGGCTACATGACCTAGCTCGATCTGCCGGTGAAGCCAGGTTGACAAACGGCCGTACCCCCCCTCGTTCCCAAACGCAGAGTCGTCCCGTGGCGTGCTACTTGGGTTCCCTGGCTCGTTGGTGGTGGGGTTGTAACAGTTGCTATTGTTGCGATCAATAATAATCGGCTCGCCTACGCGACCCCTCTCGGCCAACAACCTCCAGAGGTTCTTCTGGTACCTGACGTCATAGACCCGGTTGGCGCCACACTGCTGACCCCAGCAAATCTCCGACGAGCGCGTCACCACTATAGGTAGGAGCTCGGCGATGGGCACCAGTTCGATTTGCAGCGTGGCCTGGTAGCGGCCGGCCAATTTCTCGTAGCCCAGGTTATAAACATCCAGCGGCAGCCCCGGCACGCGCAGCACGTTAAAACACGGGGCCTCCGCGAGATGAAAGGAGCACAGCATGTACGTGACTCTGACGCTCTTCATCTTCTTCTTCTTCGACTCTCCTCGATCCTGCGGGCCGCCGTCCGGTCGCATCTCGTCCCAATCCTGCGGGTCGCCGTCCGGTCGCATCAACCTGCACATCGGGACCTGCAACTCCGAGCCCTGGCCCGTTGGTCAGGGCTGTTCCGAGACGGGCGCGCCGCTCTTTTCGCGCACTGGCGCCAGGGCCAGTACACCCTCCTGGCCTGCGCTGTGCTGGAGATACTTCAGCAGAGCTCGGCTAAACTTTGGCCTGTCTTGAATCCAAAGATTGAGGTTCTTTTCGTCGGGCAGGCTTAGCCCCGCTGCGCTCTTTTTTCCCCTGCTGCTCTTTCCGTCGTCTTCATCCTCTTCCTCGCTCCTGCCGTCGTCAAGGCACAGGCGCACACTAGTCTGGGCTGTGTCGCCTGCCCCACCGCGCGCGCCCCCCCCGGACCTGCCGTAGCTTGCTTCGCTTCGGCCGCGGCACCTGGTCTTCCGCTCTGGCCTAGGCTGTCGCCGAGCAGATCCATCCGCAGCGATGGCAGCGATTGCAAAGTGAATGTGCTTTTGACTTCGAGTTCATCATCTTCCCGCCAGGAAACGATATAATCCGACGCAGTTGCCCCTCCCAGCCTAGAGTCTATGGTTCTAGTGCTGAAAACCGTGCCTGTAATAGACTTGTTGTCACAAAAGAATCCGTCGTCGCCATCATCAACATTCCCTACGGAGCTCATCTGCCTTCAGCACCAGAGAGAGAGAGAGAGACACAGAGAAAAGAGGCGCACACAGGGGTTTTACGTTGTATGTTACATACAAGAAGAAGAAAAGAGGGGGAGGGTGGGGAGGAGGGGGGGGGGGAACATGAAGGGAGAAATGAGGAAAGGCCTGCCCTAACACATTTCTTTCCCCTCCGTCTCTCCTCCCCCCCCCCTCTCCCCCCCCCCATCCCGTCCCCGCCTTTTTACCCTCTTCTCCCCGCTCTTGACTGAATTACAAACACGTTAATGTTTTCTGTCTTGGCCATCATTGCGTCTGTCGTCTCCGGGCAGGAGCCCAGTGCCGACGAGCCCGTCGCCTTTGCCTCTACCTGGCGAGTGCGGGCTGGCAAAACCCTAGAGCTGCCGGCAATTGTAGGGGTCCTCAAGTCCGCGCCCGTTAACTGGGGGGATAATAGCACGCCTGCCCCCTGCCCCACTCTGCCCAGCCCTTGCGCTCATGAATACCAAACCGACGGAATTGTCTCCGTCACAACCTTTGCCGATCTCACCGGCACTATGGCAAATGCGGCGCAGACCACACGCGACTCCCTCCTCGCCATCGAAAGTTGGCAACCTCATGCTAAACCCCCAGAGCGGCCAGCACTTCTACAACTGCATACAGCTTACGTCTCTGCCCTCATACCCCCCGCCGGCTACCTACAAGCTGACCTCGCTGGACCATTCCTTTTCTCTGGCACGAAACCTTAACAGCGGTGCTATTGGGCAGTGGGATATCTCGGGGGTGACTACTCTGCGCGGCGTGTTTGCTAAAGCTACCAAGTTCAACCAAGACCTGAGTGCCTGGGACACGACCCGCGTACTCGACGCCACAGGGGCTTTTTTGCAAGCCGAAAGCTTCAACAGCCCCTTGGCAAACTGGTCTTTGGCAAACCTGATTGACGCCTCCGCCATGTTGTCTCAGGCCACAAGCTTCAATCAGCCCTTGCAATCATGGAAACTACCTTCGCTTCGGCGCGCCAATGCCATGTTTATGGGCGCCGCCGCCTTCGACCAAGACCTATCCGCATGGTCTCTAAACCCCTCCATCAACTGCCAGTACTTTGCCTGGGACAGCAAACTGCAGCCTACTACCCCCGCCACCTGCCTAGCAACTGTCTCTAGCCCACAGTCTCGCCTGGGCTGCTGTTCCAAGGTTAGTCCTGCCCCGAATTATGAGCTCTGCGCAACAACGCAAAAAAAAGTGCGCACTGGTTGCGCGACCGCGCACTTTTGAGCTAAAAAATGGACCCGGCTGGGATCTTAAAAAACCCGGGCCCGACGGTTCAAGTCTTTTCTCTCTCTCTCTCTCCCTCTCTCTTTTCTCCTTCCCCTCCCCCCCCCCGCCCCCAAACAATGGCCAAGCATCCGGAGCACAAATGCATCTAATTTTTGTAGATAAAACACTTGAGTGCGCGCCACCCCCCCCTTTGTCCGCGTCAAGGGGGGGGGGTGCCCCCCCCCCTTGTCACTTGGCAAGGGGGGGGCGCCCCCCCTCTCCTCGAGGAATAAAAAAGAGATAGGCGCATTTTAGTATGTATGCGCCTGGCAAGTCTTGCAAACAAACAAGTGCGTGTATGTTTTTCTTTTGTTTTTTAAAGTAAAGACAAATCCCGACGCTTGGCATTTTTAAACCGGTGAAGAATGTCCGGCGGTGGCAACTGGCGCCCAAGAAAGCCAGCCTCCTGCCGGGCTGCTTGTGGCGCAGATTGTGTTGGAAACCCAAACAAGTTGTGTCCAAACTAAAGTCTCTCGAGGCATCGAGGGCGCGCAGCAAGCCACGAGGGGTTTGCGGCGATCAGCGACAAACCAGGCTTTGGCCACGCGCAGGACACGACCGAGCAGCACAGGTCGACAGAAAAGTGTGTGCGTCTTGTAGCCGACGGTAGGTAACAAAACAAAAGCCTCGGTGGGAGGCGCGACGCTCGCGGCAGAACTTGAGCTGTACGTTTATCACAGGGCCAAAGGTGCTAAAATATTGTTGTAGCATTTCGAGCGTGGCAGCCGAGGGCAGATTACCCACGTCAAGTTTGCGGGTGTACAGGCCTGCACAACCGGGCGCTTGCCACTCGACTGGTCGACAGTCTATTGTCCGGCCGAGACAAGTTAGACCTTTGGTTATTAGTCGCTGCGCGCCCTCCGCGCTGCTGAAAGTAGCAAACGCAAAACCCCGTGTCTGCCCACGATGCCTAATAAGACGGAGCCGGCAGCTTTCAGAGCTGGCGGTGGCTATGGCCCCCCGGATTTGCTCTTCGGTGGCGCCCGCCGGAACGCCTCCCAAGAAAACTTGGCGGCTCAGCAGCTCTGTGCGGGCTGCAGACTGTGGGCGGACAGCCGGCGTATTCTTTGCTTCAGTGCCGACCATGGTTTCAGCCTGCGCCTTTTTCCTTTGCATGGCCCAGCCCCAAAGTTGCTCCACTTGCCTTTTTTCTAAAAGCTAACTAGCACCTTTGGAGAGGGGGTGCTTCCCACCCCCCCCCCCTCCCCTTTTTTTGTTTTGGCTGCTTGAAGGCTTCCTGCTCCCCGCCTCACACCGCTTCAGGTGCATCGGCAGCGAACTCCGATGGGGGGGCAGGAAGGGGGGCGGGAAGGAGGGGGTGGGGGAGAAAGCGCAGTTTTTAAAAAGGACAGTGCCAAAGGATTTAAGTTCTTAAAGGCCTGAGGCACAAAGATGTCTTGCTCAGAGGGCGAGGACATCGACTGGTATGGCGACGACGAAGAGGCAGAAGAAGAGTCGGTGGGGCGAGGCGCGTGGCCTGGGTTCCGTGGACTGCGCCATATAAACGTGAGCGGCGACGAAGCAGAAGAAGAGGACGACGGCGACGACCCCCGCCCGGACGAGGAGGGCGTAGAGGAAGACGGAGTGCGCGCTGCACCCGCCGTTTCCGCCTGGACAGAGTGCGCGACGGAGCCCCACGTTGTTGTACAGGTCTTAGAACAGCTAGAGCCTATCCAGGCCCTTTAACCCGGCGCGAGCGGGACGAATGCTGAGCGCGGCCACCATCAGAAAACACCTGCGCAACGTTGCCCGTTTCGTAAACTTTGCGGGCAACCACCCGCGACCGCCGGTGCGGGACCTTTCCGCAGCACTGGGGGACCCTACCCCTGCTCACCAGCTTCGCCGACTATTACTCACGCTTCTACAAGTCCGCTACACTGCGCGCCTACCTCGAGAGCCTGCTGCACCTGTCCGATTGCCTGCGTGCACAGCGCGGCTACGACGCCTGGCGACAAACGCGCTTTTGGCTGGGCAACCTACGAGGGCAGGCCCTTTACTACGCCGGGGTAGAGAACAAGTACGTTCCCCCCGCCCGGGCGCCTTGGTCTCTGTGGCAGCTTCAGGTCTTCCGGGCGGCAGCCATTGCCGACTACCTAGCACACTACGAGGGGGACTGCCGGGCCTGCTCCCTGGGCCTAAACAGATCCAACTACGTGGAGCAGCGGGAACGACTGCTTCGCCCCTTGTACGTGGCCGCGCTGTGCCTCACACTCGTTCACCGGTCTCACGCTCTTTCATTCTCGCCTACCTCGAGCTGCACAGGTCGCTCCAGCGCGACAGCAAGTGCTTCTGGTGTCTCAGCCTGGTCGACCCCTTCGCGCTCAGCACCCTCAACAACAAGACGCGCACCCAGCACGGCGGCTTCCGAATCCCGCTCTGCCCGCAGGACTGGCCCACCGATGACTTTCCCGCCGACCTGGCCCCCGTCGGCTTTTTGCGCGACCGCCACGCCAGCGGCTACTCCTCCCTACTAGACTTCTGTCTGCTCGATATCGAGCAACGCGTCTGTCCCGTACTCACGGGACTCACGGGCGAACCCGCGGCCGCTCGTCTACTGTTCCCCGGCGCGCTGGCCTACAAGACGTACGACAACTGGGCCAGCGACGAGGCCTCGCGCCGTCGGCCTCTGCGCCCCGCCGAATGGGCCAACTTCTTCCGCTCTATCCTGCAGCACTACGCGCCGTTGATCCGGATCACCGCCGACAGGGGCCGCAAAGTGGACTGGCTGGAGAAGGGCATAGGCCCCGCCAACGAGGACTGGGCCCGCAATTTTACCCCCAAGGCCACACGTCCACTCAGCGAGACCATGCTGCACGACGTCGAGGCCAGCGACCTGCCCGGCCTGCTCAACATCCCCTCCTTACCCGCTTACCATTCCTCTCTCTCGACCGATGACCTGGGCATCTTGGCACGCGGCGCGCAGCACACTCTGCGCACGGTACAAAACTCCTATATCCTCCCCATCTTTTTCGAACGCAGGGGGCGCGAGTTAGTTAACTGGATAGACCTCGTCTTGCGCCCGCCACAGTGGCGCGCGAGCTTCGACTCTGTCGGCAAACGCTTCTCCGTGCGGGTCAGCTCGGCCGCCCAGGAGCTCACCGAGCGGTTTTCACCAGAGGGCACGGCCCTCGAACCCCTGCCCGAAAGCGCCCGGCGCAAACGCGAGGCCGACCTGGAGGCACTGTCGCACCTGCGGGGCTGGGACATTATCCGAGCCACGGCCAGCCTGCGCGCCGCCGCAGAGACGACGGCCGGCGCCCCGCCCGGCGGCGAGGGAGGCGCCAACCCCGGCCGCAACGACAACGAGGACGACGAGGACAAGGAAACCCACCCCGACACCCCAGTGCAAAACTTACCACCACGCGCTAAGCGCGCCGCCGTCGCTCGGCGCCGCACTTCCGGCGGGGACCCGCCCCCCGTGCTGGGCTTTGAAGTGCAGGGTTTCCAGCAAGTAGCTCTGCGCTGGGGTACAAGGTACAACCAGCCGCGACGCTTCTGGGAAGAGTTTGCAACTGAACAAGACCGCCAAAGCCATCAGTGGCAAAAGTACACCGCCTGGGCACCCTTATGGGAGGAAGAGCTAGAGCAAGTCAAGCTCGGGTTCAACCAAGAAAACGAATATTGGGCAGAAGTCCAACGGCTAATGCGCCTGGGCGAACAGGAACAGGAAATCGAGCTCATCCCGCCCACCGACCGCTGGGCGCACCCCAGGGATTCCAAGTATCAGAAAAGCGACCGCCTAGACGTCCGCTATGCTTACAGATTCCTGGTCAAAGACTTTAAATATGGCCACTGGCCTTCCCAGTACCTCTTTACCAGTGATATACTGGAGTATTATGGTGGTCCAAGCAACAGAAGCAAACGAACGGCAGTCTTGATCCCTCTGCAAAACTTTTTACAGAACAGACTCGTCGTGCAGGAAGTCACTCCCTTCCCCGGCAGGCACGACCTGGCAATCGTGAAATTCGACACGGGCGCCCCGGACAGAACTGGACAGGAACTCTCCTCCGAGTACTGGGGGCCTTTCTTCGAGAGGAACTGGTGTATTTTCCCGGTGGATGTACTAAAAGCTAATTCAGACATTAGTGAAGCTGCGTGGGCAAAACGTTGGAATTTGTTAGGAGGAAGAGAGCGTCTAGGCACCCTCGATCGAGAGGCTTTGTCCGAGCCCATGCGCCCCGCTAAACTATACATCCCCAAGCAAGTCGTGGCCGCCATCAGAGATAAGCTGTAGCTTGAAAGACTCTGGTAAGGCCAACACCACAAAGAAAAAGGGAGGGACAACTGCCAAGCTTTTTTTCTTTTTCGACTTGGTTTTCTTGTAATAAAATTGAAATTCTTTAAACTCTCTACTTACTCACCTCCCTCCCCCGAAAGCAAGAAAGGGATGCCTTGGCCCTTGCTCGCAGTGGTGCCGGGCTCGCTGCCGACGAGGCGCGTGGGGGACCGCTTGGAGGATGAGATGCAACGCTTTTATGCAGAGACTCTGTAAGCCCTTTCGAGCAGAAAGAGTGGGCCCGGTCAGGTCCGGGCCCCGCGCCGTAGCAGGCGCAGAGATTGCTGTCCTGTCGTTCTTGGGTTTTCTGAGCCGCACGGCTGAGCCCCGCGTCAGAAGGCGCTGGCTGCCCTCGCTAGAGTCGAGTCTGTTTTTCTTTGTTGCCAGAGAGGGCGTCTGGCGCACCACCCTGCGCCGCCAACTGCCGGCCTGGGTCGAACACTTGACCAGGCAGCCGGATATGTCCTGGGAAAGATGCCTTTTCCTGGTGACAAGCCTGCGCGGCCGGAACACTGTCCTGTGCACCGCCGCCTATTACAGAAGGCGGCGTGGCGCCGGTGAGGGCGCGGGCGGCCATCAGTCGCGACTCTCTGCGGAGCGACGCACGTCGCTGGTAATAAGCGCCGCCCGGATTTTGAGTGCAGCCATCAAGAACCTGCGCATGTTGGCCGACACGAAGCAATCCTTTCACCCCAAGGAGAGAGAGCTCGCAGTAAGCTTGGCGGACCTGGCCGCCGCGCGCAACTGGGCGGGGCGTCGCTATTTGGCCCGGTACGGAGCGCCCTTGCCTGCGCGCGACCTCGCGAGGGGCTGATTCAGCAGGCGGCCCGCGGCCAGGAGCCAGGGCTCTCGCGCTACCGGGGTCTGCTAGAACTGCTGCTGCTGTGCCTTTTCAGTCAGTGCCCCATGTCTAGGTCGGAGATCATCTGCAAACTGCAGTTTGGAGTTACGCTGCGCCGCGGCGGCACGCCCGCCAGATATTGGCTAGATCTCAGCAACCACTTTGAATTGGCGGCGATTCACAAAACAAGTCGATTCTATTACGATCGCCAGTACAAGCAGCCGTTGCCTCTGCAGCGGCTCCGCCTGCCCAACAACGATGGCGCACAGCAAGTCTACCTGCTCACTCGGGTCTTGGACGAATGGCGGCTTTGGGCCCGCGAGGATGGTCCCGATGCAAAAGAGACAGCGGCGGCAGGCGGCTTCGTGTTTTCCGCGCGCTACCCTGGGCTCCGGGGCCCTCCCGGGTCACCGCCCCCGGTGGCGGGGCTTGCTCGCCCAGAGCTGCTCGAGCGGCTTCTGGCCGACTCGCTGCCCGCACAGGGTTTGAATCGCCCGAGCGCGCCGCCACGCTCCGCCTCTTCCATCTGCGCAAACTCAGCGAGACCTTTCTATGGCAAAACGCAGGAGGGGGCCGCCGCTGCTCCTCCAGACCCCTCCGTCTCCTGCCCGCACCCGCGGGCCGGCCAGCTGCGCAAGGTTCGCGCCCTGGCCGCAAACTACCACGAACACAGCGAGGAAACAGCGCGCCAGCACTACGTGGCCTTTAGTGACTTTCGATGCAGACTTCTTGCTATTCTAAACCTTTTGGAAGCTTTCTGGGAATCTCTGCCAGAGGCCCCAGCTCGAGCAGCTCTAGTTTGCGCAACGCGGGGCTGACCTGCCAACCCGCGCTTACACGGGCTGGAAAAAGAGAAGAAGAGAATAAATAATACAACATGATTGTTAAAATAAATTATTGACCAAGTATTTTAATTGATTATAGCGCACAATCAGGCTAGTAAAATTTTTTAATAATTTCAAAACCAACTTTATAGTCTTTAGCCCGCTTACATCGGATTGGATTAAAATCTAAAAAGTCAAACCCCCCTTCAGAGACTGGCGAGCAGCTGGGAGAGAGAAAGGGCAGCACGCGGCACCTCCCTTTTCCTCCTCAGCGGGGGGGGGAGCACCCCTCCCCTTACTGGAGCAACAGGGGGGGGGGGGGGCACCTCCCCCCTGACACGCTTGCAAAAAAGGGTCGCAGGCACAAATCAGGTCACAATTTGCGCTGCTGCTTTTTTACCATGTTGATTAGGGTGGGGAGGGGAAGAGAGGAGGAAGATGACACCACCACCATGCTCTCTCACACTTTCCCTTCCCCTATTCTTCCTCGCTCCCTGTGCTCGTCGTGTCTTTTGCTTTTAGTGTGTTTTGATTCTGTCTCTGGTACAGAAAATGCCGCCGCGAATGAAGACTTCATGCATGGCTACAACTGGCACAATGGCGCCCAGGAAGTCTCTGTACAAAGAAGATGCAATGAACACCAAGCGCCAGCGCCCTGAGGGTGCTGGTAAGCAAGCCGGCTCGACCAAGAAAGCCAAGACAGCGCTGACGGTCCAAGAGTTCGCGCTGGTTTTGCGTAGTGATGAGCCGATTGATGAGCCCTGGTGCAAGCAACGCCAGCAGTGCCGCCAAGTGTACGAAGACATTGCGAGCTCCGAGGAGATATTGGCGGGGCTTTGCCGACGGGCTGCGAAGTGCAAGGAGGACGAGCTCCGTGCCTTGAATTCGATGCTGCTGCAGGCTTTGGTGGGCGCGAGTTCCATAGCAGACTCCTAGATCAGCCATGGAAACAATTACAGAACTTGGGTGCGAAAGTTGCTGCTACCACCCCTGCGACAAGTGCGGCGAGCTCAACCATTGCAAGGATGCGCACAAATGCGTCTGTGGCTTGGGTGGTGCATCGGATGAGTAGACTCCGGCGCTAAGTCGCATTGCAAAAAGGCGGCAGATTACTAATTTACCAGCCCGCTTTATACTAGACTAAGAAAAGTGCTGAGAGAGAGAGAGAGAGAGAGAGAGAGAGAGAGAGAGAGAGAGAGAGAGAGAGAGGAGAAACAGTAAACGAGAACGGGGAGGGGAGGGGGGCGCTTGCCTGCTTTTCGCCCCTTTCCACGTGTAAGACTTTGTCGAGCTTTAATAAAGAAAATTGCAGTTTCTTGGCGCGCCCCTCCTCCCCCTCTACTCCCGCCTCCCCCCCCCCCCCTGAGCCCGGGGGGCTTAAAGATCAGGGGGGCAGAAGTGAGTACATACCTTGAGAAACATGTCATAGCTACTAAATTTCTTGATGCATTCCCGGATCGGGTTTTGCAACTTGTCATTGTCGATCGGACCCACATTGTCGAAGTCTTGGAATTCGAATTCTAGTATCCTTGCCACGTCATTGCGTTTGAGGTACAAAGCCACCCCGCACCCAAAGTCTTCGGTTGCCGCTACTTGGATGGATGCGTAGAGCCCTGGAAGGCTAGGAAAACGCTGCTTGAAAGCCTTGTTGAATTCCTCGACGGGCTTTTCCCAGCAATCAGGGTGTTTGTAGCTTTGGATAAGCCTGAAAACCTGGTTCTCAAATTGCTTCTTCCTGGCTTCCTCGCCGCCCCAAATTCTTAGGTCCTTTGACACCTCCGCAAGCTTGGCGAGGTCTGTGCCACTTAAAAATTCTGTTATCACGTCATTTAGTATGTCATCAGGCACTTTGGTAAAAAAAGACTATTGCATTGCCTGCAGGCATTGGGAACGCTCATGGCAAAAAGTTTCGTTTTCTGTGTCAGCTGGAGTGCCAGGGGTTGTGGTCAGGCCTGCGTCGCAGATAGCGTCGCGACCTATTCACGATAAATAGTTTGAAGAAGTCGCGGGAGGAGAGAGGGGGGCTTTCTAGAGGCGTTTCATGTATTTATTGTTATTTGTTTGTAGCTTCTGCGCCCTTCTCTTCCCTCTTCCCCTGTTCCTTGAGCCCCCCTGGACTCAGGGGAGGGAAGAAGAGAGAATGGCAGAAAGGATCTCAGTAAACAGGGAGGGGGGCACCCCCCCTAGACACGCTTTCGGAAAAGGGTCGGAGGCACAAATCAGCTCACAATTTGCACGTGTTTGATTCTGTCTCTGGTACAGATAATGCCGCCGCGAATGAGGAATTCATGCATGAAAGCCAAGACAGCGCCGACGGTCCAAGAGTTCGCGTTGGTTTTGCGTAGTGATAAGGCTTTGGTGGGCGCGAGTTTCATAGCAGAGTCTCACAGATCGGATTGGATTGAAATCTAGGAAGGCAAACCCCCCTGAGATTCCTACAGCTGGGAGAGAGAAAGGGCAGCACGCGGCACATCTCCCTCCCTGCTCAGAGGCCCCAATCGAAGCAAAGCAACCAAAACTACGACCTGAGGCCGGTTTTGGTGCGAGATTTAGAACCTTAAAAAACTAATAAAGGTCCTGACGACCCAAGGCCAGCAGTCTCAAGAGGATGTTGCGACTGGCGTTCATGTCGCGTCCGTGCTGAAGAGCGCACCACTGGCAGCTGTACGTCTTCGCGGCTTTGATGTCTCGCCACAGCGCCCCGCATTGCGTACACGCCTGTGTGGTAAACTCCTCGTTGCAGATCAGCACTTTGCACTTACCTACATACTCTCGCTGCGCAGCCCGCTGGCGCGGGCTGCAGGGGGGTCACGGGGGGCGCCGCCCCCCGCATCTAGCGGCTTTCTTATGCACGTCCTGGACCCTATTGTAGATCTTGTCACGCACTCGAGTAATAGCGCGCCGTAGGCGCCAGCGGTTCCGCTTCTTGCTGCTGTCCTTAGCCAGTAGCTCGACCTTGGTTAGCAGATTATCGATGTGTTTCTGCAGACGGTACTCGCGTGCAATAGACCCGCGGCCCCATTCGGTTATCGCGCCCGAGTCCGCGTGGTACATGGTCAGAAAGCTCCGCACACCCGGGTCGATGCTTACTACACGCTTCGAGTCAGGTTCGGCGATATCGCGCTGGCGCTGCTCTAGCTCTACCGGTACATGTAAGTACCATTTACCTAGGTGATCGACCCTCAGGCGCACATCATACCTGATTTCAAGCATCCTGGCCCCCAGCCTACGCTCGTGCTTTCTCCAATCCTTGGAGGTAACTGAGTCAGGCCCCAGAAAGCCTGCAAAAAAGCCCCGCTGACGCCCCCAGACTGTGTGCGAGATCGCAATCGTAGACCTGCGCTCGTCCCACTTCCGGAAGTTGACTCTTTTCCAGTGGAAGAACTTGCCCTTCTGACTAAGATTTGAGATGGCCGAAGACCTCGCCGCTTGCAGGTCCCGGATGGCCACTTCGCAGATGTCGTAGGGCACGCTGAGAAGCCACGGTCTGGCTCGCACGAATTTGCTACCTTCTTTCACAAACCGCAGGCGCAGAGTATCCAGATCAAAGTCGCCCAAGCAGCGCATTCTACCGCCCATCTCGGCCCTTCTTTTCTCTCGGCGCTCTTTTTGTTCTTGACGTTCCCTGGCTTTTCTGGCTTTGATCTCCTCGGGCGTCTCCTCCTTCTCTTCCTTGTCTTTCTCAGCCGGCTTCTCTCCCTTTTTTCGTCTCTTGTGCTTGCCGGGCTTTTCCTCCTTCTTTTCTTGGCGCCGCCTCTTTTTACTAACAGCCTGCATGGTTTGATCTTCCTGCTCCTCTTCGCTGGGCCAAGGGAAACGCTCATCCTCTGTTCTCAGCCAGGCCAGCGCCGCATTCCAGGTGGTATGAACTGCCCGAAATAACAGCCACGCCTTATAATAATATGCAGCCAAGCCCGTCTAACCTCCTTGTCCTTTGTCTTTGGGTAGATCCTGCACGTGAGTGTTTTGAGCGGGGGCGTTTTGCCCGCTTTCTTGTTCAGATTAAACTTTTTTTAGGTACCTTCTGCTTCTCGTCTGTTTTGGCTGCGTTGCGTCGCGCGTTGACCTGAGTTGTGGGCAGAAGTGCAAGCCGCGACTGCCAAGAGGTCTCCTGCGGTTCTTGTGCGGTTGTCGGATCGTACCTTCTGATCGAGCCCCAGGAACCGTAACCCATGACCTTGCTCAAAGAAAAAGGCAGGCGGCTTGCGCTTGCTTTGGTCAGACCGCCCCCTGTGCATAGAGGTAACTGCCTGGACATCCCTGGTAGACTGATTCCAGAACGGCGCATAAGCTAAAGGCGGCTCCGGAGGAGCCGGCGTGGGTCTGGACTTTTCTCGGGCCTTCTCTTCCCGCTGCCGCGGGCTGAAAGGGGGGCTCGGGGGGCCTTGCCCCCAGGATGGCTCGGGGGGCCTTGCCTCTCGCCCCCAGAGAGTGCGCCGCCTCATTGGAGAAGTCACTCGTCGGATAACTTAGACGGAGTTTGTAGTCGAGACAGGGCCCATAAAGCCAAGGGCACGGCCATGCCTGTACCTGGTCGCAAAGTGAATACTTTGATTTGTAGCTTTAGAGGGGGAGCAAAAATAGGTCAACTTTTTTTGGGAGCCCACCGAGGGGGGGGGGGGGGGCCCCCCCCCCTTTTTTTTTTCTCTTTTCTCTACTTGAGCCCCCTGAGCCCGGGGGGCTCAAAGAACAGGCGAAGGGGGAGGGGGAATTGGGGAGAGAGGAGAGGAGAGGGGAAGGGAGGGAGGAGAGGGAAAGGGAAGGGGAAGGGAGGGGGAGGGAAACCCTCCCCCTTCCCTCCCCTTTTTCAAACAGGATTTTTCTCTTTCTCTCTCTTCCTTCTTTTGCACCGAATTTGCCGCTAGATTTGCGTATGTCTGCGCCTGGAATGATATGGCCGAAAAAGGCAGAAGAGTGCGCCAACAAAATGATACAATTCTTTTTATTAAAGCTCGACGGTCATACACTTGGCACTGAAAACTAGGAGAGGGAAAGGGATAGGGAAGAGGCGGGTGAGTCCACCCCCGTCGTGTCGCTCCCGCGGAGATCCCGCAACTGAGGCCACACTGGCTTTAGGTGGCAATCCACACAACCAACTTCGGAGCACAAAAACGGCTCCCAGCGCAGCAGGAATTCAGCCAAACGGTCCTTGTGTGCCCGCAGCTCGTAGGGGCGGGGCTTCTTGCATTTATTACACATGGAAAAGCGTGGATCGAGCGCCCGTGTCTGCTTAGGCTCGCGCTGCTTGCTCTTTGCGGAGCTCTGGCGGGGGTCCTGGCATGCCGGCCCTGGCTCAGAACTTATTAAAGTCTTGCACCCTCTCTTTAGTTCCTATTGCCAAGGTGTAAGACCATCAAGCTTTAATTAAGCGTACTTTTTTTTTCGCACTTTCTTGGCGCGCCCGCGCCCTGTTTGTTTCACACGGGCACAACGAATTCTCTAATTTCGCGTCGGCACAGCGGGCAGACCTTCAGCTGCGCCGCGCAGTCGGTACAGACCCGATTATGCCCGCACGGAAAAAACGTGGTAATTCGTGCTGAGCCCTCTCCGGGCTCTTCAAGGCAAACGGCGCAGCACACGCGTGCTAGCTTGGCCTGCTGGTCGGCGAGCTTAGCGCGCAGGCCGTCGAGGGCGGCCAGCGCGGCGCCTATCGCACCCTTGTCGTCCGCGTCGGGCCAGAGCTCGGGGTTCAGCCGCGCGACGTTCTCGGCCCAGGCCGCCGCGCTGCTGCTGCTGGCAGCCGGGGCCGCGACGGCCCCGCCGGTGTCTTTGTGCTCGTAGCAGCTGGTGCTTTTGTTCTCTTTCTTGCGCAACTGGCGCAGCAAGCGTTTTGCCTGGGTGCACAGCGCGCGGGTTGCCTGCAGCTTCTGTGCCAGACGTTCCAACTCCTCGCGCGCGCGGGCCGCGTCCACCCTGAGCTTTTCGTTCTGGCGCCGCAGCTGCCGCGCGCTCTCCTCTGCGCCGGCCAGCTCTTTCTGCTTGGTCTCCAGTTCCTGGCACGCGACCGCCAGCTGGCGCTTGGCTGCCTCCTGCCGGCAATCCTCGCAGCGGCCGCAGGGCTCCCCGCTCGTTTTCCTCGGCCCAGTCCTCGGCCCCCTCGTCCGCCGAGGGGCCGGGCGCGTCCTCGTCCTGCCGAGGTTCCTCGTCGTTGTTTTCGTCTTGTTCCTCACTGCTGCTCTCTTCCGCTTCCAGACTAGCCAGCCACGCGTCATCGCACAGCTCGTCCAAGTACACAAGTAGCTCTGCGGGCGACTTGAGCCCCTGCGCAATCAGCCGAGGCCGCAGATTGTGCCAGTAAGCATGGGACACAACAAAGTCCGGCCCCCAGCTCTCGAGCCACGCGCCTTGCAGCGACGCGCCCTCACGTGCCAAGATGCCGGCCAGGCACAGAGCTTGTGGCACGGACCTCGCCTGCACCACAAAGCTGTCGTCGTCATCGGTCGCCGGCATGCACGTGATGGAAACCGCCATCTCTAGCAGCGCCCGGCAGCGCGGCGCACTCGGCGGCGGGTTGAGCCGCAATAAGAAGTGCAGCAGCACGGGAGATCGCGCCGTCATAGCCGCGGAGAGCCACCTCGGATCCGACAACCGCAGCATGTCGCTGGCGTCGCCTAGTATGGCCCACACCTCGTCGCGCTCGAACTGTACTAGCGACGTGTTCAAAAACATCATGACCAGCGAACTCATGAGGAGCATGTAGTCATGTGGCGGGCTCGGCTCGAGCTGCATCATCTTGCAAATGTCCACCAGCAACATCTCAAGCGCGAAAACCTGGTACTTGCGGTTGGGCGAGCCCCGCGGCGCGCACAACTGCGTCAGCACCGACCGGAGCACCTTCTCCGCCGGGTAACGCGCGCGCAGGGCCTGCCACACGCGACCCGCAGCGCCTAGCCAGCTGGCCCACGTGCTCGCGTACAACAAGGGCGGCATGTCCGGGGCGGGGCGTGCCTGGGCCACCATCGACGACAGGACACTCAGGTTCGCCTCCACCGCTGATTCGCGCACCATAGCCAGCGCCCTCTGCGCCAGCTTGTACTGTCCCACAGCACGGGCCGGTGCTTGGTCTAGCGCGTCCACGCCGCTCCACCACGGACCGTGCAGCGGCGGAGCGCACACCCCATCGGTCGCCAAGCGGCACAACAGCGCCCACAACCGCTGGCGCAGCACTCCCGCGCCAGCCGGCCCCTTGTGCGAAAAAAGGCCGCCAGGTATGAGACTCCTGAGCGCGCTCGCACTATCCTCAGCCTCCGCACACCAAGCTTGTAGCAAACTCTGTGCCCGTGCCAGATCGCCCCCGCGGATCGACTTTTCAAGCATGGTCAGCCACAGCCCTTGGCACGCCTGGGCTTGACGCAAAAACGGCAGGTTGTCCGTCGACAATGCAGCGGGCTCAAACAGCTCTGTGGTCGTGCTAGTCAGCCAGCATGCCTCTACCAGGCGCGGAGACAGGCGAGGCGTCGTGTTTTGGCCCTCATCGTCGTCAGCGGTCGCTGCGAGTACCCGTGCTTGCATGGATTTTTATATTTTCCCCTCCTCCTCCTACCCGTCTGAGAACGGGGACGCGAGATAATGGAGAAGGAGCAGGGGAAGGGGTAGAAGCACCCCCCTCCCCCCGGTGCTCCGAATGGGGGAGGGGGGGGTGCCCCCCCCCCCCCCCCGGGGCGCTCCGAGTGGGCAAAGGGTCGACGCCCCGCGGCTAGGCGCTCAAAAAGACCTTCTGCCTGCTTCTGCTGCCCGGCCATGTCGCGGCCGCGCAAAAGGGTCTGCACTAACTTGGGAAGCGACAGTGGCGCCCCGGCCGGCTCTGCCGGCCGTGCACAGCCGGTGGTCGAACCCTTTGTGCCCTCAGCCAGCCTGCTGTTAGCCGATGCCAAAGACAACGCGGGCGCAGAAGCATGGGTCCAAAGCAGATTGGTGAAGTGGAGCAAATACCGCAGCCCGTCGTTGAAGCACCCACAGTCGGCATGGGCCCAGGTAGCGAAAACCAACGCGAAGGCGAGCAAGGAGTTGCTACGCCTGCTGCGATCTTCCGGGCCCCGCCGCCACACGGCAGAGTGGGTCCACTGCCAACTGCAGCAGCCGACCCTCGAGGTCCGCCACGCCCTGGCGGTGTTGCGTGCCGTGGCCGGCATCCCAAAAGCGGAAGCTCGGCGCGGCTGCTGCACGTGGGTAACCCGCCGGCTGGACACCGACCTCGTTCTGCAGTACGACGAAGACGAACAGAAGTGGGAAAGCAACCTTAAGGAGTGTCTGGACGCGGTCCAGGAGCAGTTTTATGCCTGGGAACACTACTATGCTACGCGGCCCGTGCTGGCCCCGCTAATGATGTGCTTTGGCTACAACCCCGGCTCGAGAGTCAATTGGGAGATACCTGCGTTGCTGATTGTGCTGCGCGCACAAAAGAGCACGAGCCGTCCACCGCGTGGTACGTTCCGCTCGCTGTGCCGGGTGGGGAGTCGGTGAGGCACGACCTACGGCACCTCGTGGGCTACGGAGAAGACAATTTTGTCTGGGGTACAGACATCCACGTCGCAGAGTGGACGGAAGACAGGCACGACGAAGTAGTGGCCTTGATGAACCTCTTGCAGCGCGTGCTGCAAGGTCTCAGCATCGAGGTCAGTTCCGCAGAGAGCACGCAGTCTCCTCTGCAAGTGTGGTCACTCTTGTGGCCAGCGGCCCGGGACGCCTGCGTAGTGGCTGCCGCCAAGTGTAAGACCGTCGAGCTTTAATTCAGCATATTTTTACAGACTCGGCACATCCTTAATATGCAGCTTCAGGGGCAGGGGCGGGGGTGGGAAAGGGAACGGAGAGGAGCAGAGAACGAGGCATCTCCCTCTCCCCCTCTCCTTTCCCGTCTGTTTCTTTGGTTGTCGGGCAAAAAATTGTTTTTTCCTCTTTTTATATTTTGCATATTCCCGCAGACCTTGCGCACGGTGGCCGAGCCATGGCACGGACAGGACGCCGTCGGGTTCGTGAAAAGGCCCCAAGTAAAAACACCTTTGTTGCCTTTTTCGGCCGTATCACAGACTGTTCACCCAGTCTTTCCCGTCATGAGGTTGCAACCCCGACTGTGGGGCAGGGGGGGGGTTTGTAAACTCAATGGGGTGCCAGAAAGCCATCTGCCAACCTTCATTGACGACTCCGAAAATGCCAAAGGGCCAGATCAGGCACACCGTGCCTCCCGCCACTTTTCCGTACACCTCCCACACATACAGAGAGGCAGACATATAGAGAAACATAATGCCCAGAAGAGTGGTAAATACGGGTGCCCCAAGCGGTGTCGGGAAACGAGCCATAAACTGCAACGACTCCTTTTCATCGTACGCTCCGAGAAACAGCGAGGCTACGCCACTAAGCATAAGAGCAAACCACGTGTTGCCCGATGCCATCCACGTCCAGAGCACGTAATATTGTGTGATGAAAGAAAATTGCAGTCCGTCGTTTTTGGGCACAGCGGGAAGCATAGCAAAGGTGATGGTAAAGAGCAGAGCGCCGCAGATAGCAGTATTGGACCAGTTGCTTAAAAGCGCTTCCTTCTTTCTCATGGACGAACCGTGACCCATGATGAGAAATCCCAGTTTTGCAGACAGGCGAATCCTCCGATAAAGCACAAGACCTGAAGAATCATGCACGGAATCGAAACCCAGAGGATAGACTCCAGTCCCGTCATTTTCCAGTTGGCATGTGCATCGTTAAACATCGCTACTGCGAACGCACAGCCTGACGGGCCGAAGCCAGAGAGCCAAACAAAAACCCACCGCCGCCACTTGGATAGGCGAGACTCGTGGTCGGCCATGCCCCTCGACAGCGCTATTTTCTCTAGTACTTCCAATTCAGAATTGGCGAGAGCACACGGGCGGTGATCGTTTGCTGTCGGGGGAACTCCCGCGAGAACCTCCTCTTCAATTATTGTTTCCATCTCAAATAGCTTCCTTTCCTCTCTCTCTCTCTTGTTAGGTACTATTACCAATAGTTGTTTTTTATTAAAGAGTTCTTCCCTCTCCCTGTCTCTATTTCTTTCTGTTGGAAATCTGCGGCCATGGCGGGTCTGTACGAGGGGTTGTCGCTTGGGCTGACGTTGTTTCTGATCTTGTCGGACGTGTATTTCTTAGTTTCGTCTTCTTCCTCGGCATTGCGCAGGCTCTTGGCGTGGGCAACGCTCACGGGCTGGCTGATTGTGAGTTGGCATGGAAGAGCTATATTAGGTCTGCCCATCGTAGGATGATCGAACACTGGAGGATTGAGCGCAGCCATTGCAATCCAAGCGATCTTGATATACTATCGTGCTTGGAATTTTTCCGAAAAGCAGACGCGCAACAGATCGAGGCTGCCGTGGCTCCTCTTGTTAACTTCCGCGCCTTGGCGGTGTGCTCAGATCAGGAACTGCGCCAAGTGTTTTGTGACATTCTGTGCGCTGGCAGAGCCGGGGCGCAGGCGCGGAAAAGGAAGCTAGCCTTGGCGGGGAAGCTGTTGACAGCAGTGAGGCGTCACTTCCCGCGTGGCCGCGAGCCCGCCCGCAGTTTCTCTTCCATCTGGGAGATGCGACCCCACGCTCTGGACTTGCCCTGGATCACCAATCGCGTGATGTACGCCTTGGACTCGCTTCTGTGCGCCTACGTCTGCTGGAAGGGCGAAGTGGTCTGGCAGGCCCGCGACGCGGATTTCCCTCTTGTCATTCGGGGACCTGTGCGCCCAGGCTCGCGTGTCGTCCTGCTCTTCCACGGCGCCACCTGCAAGTTTGCTGCGATCTGGAACTTGCTACGAGCAATCCCCGCCGGTGAGGTGGTGGTGGCGCCCGTCTTTGCTCCGCTTTGGTACTTTGGCGAACTCACCGCGACCAGCTCGGGCGTTACCCTCGACAGATTCTTAGCTCGACTACACGCCTACTTGCAAAGCTTGGGAATCAGGGAAATTAGTATTGTGGGCTGGTCTCTAGGGGCCCTTGTGAGTCATGGTTTTCTGCAAAGGTGTGGCAGTTGCTACTACATCCGTGCCAGTGTCATAATTGAGCCTGTGCTGTCGGTGTCTGCCTGCACGCTGGCCTACAATGCGGTCTGTCAACCGTTCTCACAGATCCTGTCGATCCTGACACAGCGCGGCGGGTCCTCGAACCCCTGGGTATCCACGCTTTTTGCCGCTTTTCTGATGCACGAAAAGCTAGGTCGTTGCTATTTTAAGTTTCTGCCCTATCGCTTCTGTTTCTGGCCTGACTGCTCTCAAAATCTTCTGGACTCCCCGAGCGCTCTCTTCCTGCTTTCGGCAAAGGACCCCCTAACCTACTACGATCTGCCCTACATGCAAACAATGTTCCCACAGAGTTTTACGTGGGTAGAGCCGGGCTTTCACGGGTCGTGGCTTGGTCGAGCAAGCCTAGCCGCTCGGATTGAGCGCTGGTTTGATAAGCAAAGCGACACGAGTCCGAGAGAATGTCTTTAGGTTTGTAAGAATGTACAAAAAAAGTTAAAAGAAAACGTTTGACAAAGTTTTAATCTTGGCACTGAAAACTAAAAGAGGGAGAGGGAAGGGGCGGGGTAGGGGGGAGAAAAGGGAAGCAGGGGAAAAAGGGGGAAGGGGAAGAGAAGAGGGGCGCCCCTCTCTCTCCCCTCCCTCTCCCTCTTCCCTCCGTTCCCCCTCCCCTTTTTTTTCAAACAAGATTTTTCTCTTTGTTTTTCTCTCTTCTTTTTTTTGCACAAAATTTGTCGCCAAATTTGAGTATGTTTGTGCTTGGAATGATATGGCCGAAAAAGGCAGTATTGCCAGAAAAGCATGGAAACGTGCCTTTTTCGGCCATATCACACGCACAGACCGCCAAGCCGCCATATTTTGCGCCATCAAGAAAGTACCAAAAAGAAATGTACTCGTTCAGCCGTCTCGACAAGAGAAAGGGGGGGGGGCGTCCGGCATCGGGGGGCTTAGTTGAGGCGTTTCATTTTTTTTGGTAGCTTCTGCGCGCTCTCCCTCCCCCTTGCCCTTCCCCTGTTCTTTGAGCCCCCCGGGCTCAGGGGGCTCAGAGGGAGGAAAGAAAAAAAGGGAGAGGGGGGGGGCCGCCCCCCCCCTCTGTGGGCTCCCCGAAAAAAAGTTTACTTATTTTTGCTTCCCCTCTAAAGCCACAGCTTTAAACTGGTCCGGGGGGCAAGAGTTTGTAGCAACGGTCTGGCTCGGCAGGCTGTACCTGAGAACCAGATTGGATTGAAATCTTGATGGAGTGAATCCCCAGAGAAGCTTGACATGTATTACACTTGGCACTGAGTACTAAAAACGGGAGAATAGGTGGAGGGGCCATGCTATATAGTCTAAAGAAGTGGCATCTTTAAAATCTTCAGGCCTAAAATTAGTGACATCGCTCTTGGGTACAATTTTCTTTTATTAAGAGCTCCACAAAGCTTTACACTTGGCATTAAAAGTCTAGCCTACTTGCGCAAGTGGGCTAGGAAATGAAAAGAAGGAGTAGTAACGCGCTTCTCCCCTCCTTGTCGCTCTTCAGGCTCAGTCCGCACAGGCTAGCTGTCACGACAAACTTAAATTGCGTGTTAAGAGTCTTAGCGGAGCAAATACTTGCTAGGAATTCCGCGCTCCTCAAAGAATCGGATTGCGTCGGAATTGTTATCCCGGAGGAGCCTAAGGCTTTTAATACGCATTTCAAACTCTGGGGTGTCGATCTGTACCAGACCTTGCGGTTCCTCCAGAGTGTACAAGACTTAGTGTAGATCTTCACCCAGGACTTCCTTGCCCAAAGTGGCCTCTAGCTCCAGCTCGGTTTCATAATCTTCACCGTGTCCCCAGGCATTCTTGCGAACGAGGTACGTTGTACAAGAGCATGGAGCAGAAAGAGGAGGAAAGAGAGAGAGGGGGGGGGGGGGGGAAGGGGAGGAGGGAGGGGTGGGGGGGGTCAAAGGGTAGGCGTATGGAAAAATGTCTGCCGAGCTTTTTACTTTAATTGATTTAATATAAATTTACATTTCTTTGTTAAGGGCCTTCGTGGTGCCGGCTGGGGGCTACGCTTGTTGGAAAAACAAAAAGAACCCTTAGCAAGCTTTTTTTACCACATTTCCAAGTCATTCAGTCTTACGTTTCGCTGGACCTTTTTGCGTACGTACTGTGCAAATAACAAGGCGTGACGTGCCGCCGTCACAGTGATATACTGAGCCTTGGCGGCGGACCACCACCCGCCAAATTCAGTATTGAAGATTTGAGGCATGATGGCGTAGTTGCGCGGGTGGTCTAGCCCCCCAACCGACGCGGGGATGATGTGGTCAACGTGCCAGGCGAGCTTATTACGAACCTGGCCACGCGACATGAAGTGTTTGGTATTGGTTAGCGGCCTGACGTAACCCAAGTACAACGGTGCTACCTTTACTTCCGAGCGCTTGTAAAGCGATTTCATCTTTGTCAATATTTGCCGCAGAACGCGTTTCCCTGCTGGATTTGATATATCTTGTTCTTCCCACTTATTTAGGTCGTGCGGGCCCCGAGACATCACGACACTTTGTGCCACCTTGTCTCTGGGTTCAACGGGGAAGGGCTCGTCCACCTCGCAGCGCTTGGTTTTACTCACAGCCGTATCGTTAGTACTACTGCTTTTAGGCGCGGGTTGTGGGGGCTGCTCCTGCGCGTCGATCACCGATAGCTCTTGCTTCTCTGTCTCGACCTTGTCTACCCGTTCCGCAGGCCTGGTAGAAGCTGTGAGCTTCGGCTTCCCATCGTTGGTAGGAACAGTTGGGGCAGTTGCTGCTAGCAACGGATCTACTAGTAGTGCCGAACTTGCATTGTCTTTGCCTAGGGTTTGTTTGCTGATAGCGTGTGACAGCGATAACCTGGGCCATTTTGCCACAGGCTCCTGCGAAGGCTCTCGGGGCTGCTGCTTGCGTCGTTGGACCTGCTCATGCTCGGGTTCAGACAGAGGCGCCGGTTCGATCGAGCTTGTGGCTTGTGCGATGTCGGAAGGCCCCTGCTGCTGCTGTTCGGCTGTACTTGCTCCACCCGCCTTTTCGAGCGACGACGCTAAGACGTTCGCGAGCTTTGATGAAAGTACCGAATTGCCCGTCGTCGCGCGTAATGATATAGCGATTAAATCGATACAACATTCTCTCGAGCGTGGGTGGTTAGGGTTAGTTATGATAGATACTAAATTGTTCAATCCTGGCGCAGACTCCTGCGCGGGCTCAGAATGCTGCTTGCTCCCTGACAATTGGGCCCGCTCGTGCTCGGGCGCGTGCAATATCACGGCTTTGGTGGAGCTTGCGTTATGTTTGGTTGTTGCTTGGGATGATGGCGTTTGCTCGGATGCTGCGCTAGGTAATACTATTGGTAAACCCACCATCGCGCGCCACGCCACTTCGATCATTTCCGCTTGCAGCTTCTTGCAGTGCGGATGTTCGAATTGACTCAGAATAGTCAGCAACCTGCGAAGGTTCGTACAAGCCACGCCTCGCTTTTCTCCTGCGCTTACTTCTGTCGCGGGTGCTAACTTAGCCCGGTCGGCCCGCGAGCTTCTGTACGGAAAGGAAAAAACCTTGACTGGAAATGGTAGGTCAACCCCCGTGTGCCAGCCAGGATCGCAAAACGTTCGTACGCTTCTTCGTTAGGAGCTGAGAAAATAAGATCATCTACATGGAAAATACCTATGATTGCATCTCTTATGGGCTTATCCTTTTCTACGAACATACATAAATCTGAGTCTAGTAACCTGAATCCTAATTCCTCTAACTTAGGGGCTAATATCTCATACCATCTTCTACCAGCTTGCGGTGCTCCATACAAAGCTCCATCTACTCTCCATATCATGCCCTCATGCTTCTCTCTGTCTATCCCATCGGGTGCGTAAGCATAAACAGGATCATGCATGCGTGCATTTAGATAAGCATTTTTGAAGTCTATACCGTATAGCTTATGTCCATGCCATGCTGCAAGCTTAGATAAAAAGAGTAATGAGCGATGCGCGGCACAAGGTACAAACAATTGATCCGGGTTATAGCTAACTCCTGGCTCTAGCATATCTCCCCTCAGAGCTAACCTTGACTTAATGAACTTACGTCCTTTCTCGTCTAGTTTAACTTTATGTACCCATGTGAGTCTCACTACTTTTACTCCTTTTTCTTTAGCTTCCTTGGGGCTTACCCACGTGTAAGTGTTAAAAGACTTTAGAGCTTCAATCTCTTTATCCATTCCTGCTTTGAGCTCTTTTGCAGTTAAGCCCTCATCTACGATTGCCTTTGGTACCTTCAATGTCAGGTACAGTAGCGCAGTGGTGTGATCCTCTACGATACTTTCTGCGGACATATCGGGGTGCTCTGGTTCTCCGACTGGTCTTATCCTATCTATCCGATACTTTCTAATCTTGCTGTCTAACATCTTTTCTACTTGACCGTCGTCAAAGACTACGAAGTGGCTGGGCTTAGGCATTTTACGGACTTTAAGTCTATCTCCCTTCTCGCATGGTTCTAAGACTTTTCCTCCTCGTTTTACTGACTGCCAATAGTCTCCATATTCTTCATTGGCCCATTCTTCTCCGAAAGCAACTCCCGGCACACTAACCCTCTCTCCTGTCAATGTAGCTGCTTTAACGGCTGCCTTCTTTTCTGGGGTGGTTGTGTAACTGGTGTCCTAATCTTAGCTTCTCGTTTCCCTCTCACTATGTTAGCTGATGTGATTTTGTCACTCTGCTCCCAAGTGAGGTCCTTATTGGGCGCGTTTCCCTCTACGTACCTCCTACTAGGGTGGTCTGCTTCGGGGCTTTGCGCCTCTAACGATGTGACGGGTGTTAGCCCATCATCCTTGTTGTCAGCTAGTTCTACCTTTGACTCTGATGGGAGACGGAATCTGGACCGTGAATGCCCTTGTCTTCCTGTAACTCCTCATGTTTGTCTAACTCCCCCTCAACTTTAAGTTCGGGTTCGTCTCGTGGCTGTTCTAGCTGTCCGGTGTCACTACTCTCCCCCTCAGATTCCTCGTCGTCCCATCTGACTTCTCTGGGTGGGTGAGCTTCCTTGTGTAAAATTGCCAATCCATGGAAATAAACATCTCAAGTCGCCGCTCGACATCCCCCCGTCCAATACGATTTTGCATAAGTTCTCTTGTGTAAAATTGCCAATCCATTGAAATAAACATCTCAAGTCGCCGCTCGACATCCCCCCGTCCAATACGATTTTGCATAAGTTCCCTTGTGTAAAATTGCCAATCCATGGAAATAAACGTCTCAAGTCGCCGCTCGACCTCCCCCCGTCCAATACGATTTTGCATAAGTTCCCTTGTGTAAAATTGCCAATCCATGTCACCTGAAAATTGTCATGAAGCTAGTGGGAATTTGAAAAGATAACCCACAGTTAGACATTGTGTTTTCCCGTGAATCCTTCCCTTTGTCCACAAAATTTACCGTAACGTGCGTGTTTCACGGAAAATCGGGGGAAAATGCAATATATGGAGGAAAAAGGCAATAGTCAATCTTTTCTTATGCCGGCCCACCCGGTATATAATGGCATTACCCGATGTTCCGGTCTGTTCGGGTATCCTTGGCTTGGAGAGTACGGAGTCCCTTCTACGTTAGGTATTCCTCATTCTACAAGTCGTTAGACAGTTATTATATTATTAAATATTGAGTCACGGTAACATTAGAGTCGCTAATAAAAACATGGTTTACGGGGTAAGGAAAATTTTCCTTGTAACTCGGAAATTTTTGGGACATCTATGTGTTGACTTGGAAAATTCGGCACAGATTCGAAGTTGCGACATGGGTTGTTTTATGGAAAGCATGGTATTTGCTAATGGTTTTGGATGTTTTTGGGTGCATATGTATGGGGACTATGCATTTCTTGTGTCATTTTTGGGTTCTCGTGGCTTTTCTTGGATGAGCGGGGGTTGCTGTCTCAAACACACACACATCATGTGGCGGGAAATGGTTTTTACACATGAACACTCGGAATTTATTATGGCATATGGTTGCCTTGGATGCACATATATGCAAGGAATGTGTTCTATGCGTCCTTTACGTGTTTGGGGATTTTACGAGCGATGAGCAAGGGTTGCTGTGCATACATGTCATGGGGACACACCACACATGTCATGTCTTTCACGAAAAGGTAAGGACAACCTTATGCAAACGTTGGTTCTAGTATGTTTGCTGTGGATGATGGAGGCATGATAACATGTTTTCTTACGATGAGTGCGGGAATAGAAGCACAGGAATGATATGGAAGGTGGATGGTTCACATGGATGTCAAAGGAGGATTGTAGGTCGGAGGAACAAAGACATGGGGAAACATGTCACAAGGGGGGAATACAACACGGATTTGAAGGCTTGGAGGGATGAACAATGATATGGCATGACATATGGATGGGCTTATTTGGAAGGATACAACGGGAAGAAAGACAGTCGGAAGGAGGCAACCAGACTGCATGGTGGATGGCTGACATGGGATGATTTATGCTCATCGTCAAACGGTCCGGGAATGGAAGGATGGGCAGTGGTGGGAACCACAAACGGAACGGGGGAGAAACAAGTGGTGGAGTTGGATTGGGGAAAGACGCAAGGGGCATGGCGAAACAAGACAAAAACAAGGAAGACATCATGGCGCAAAATTCCAAGTGGAAAACCACGCTTTTTACGGGTGACATCCTCTGAGGCGGTGAAGACGGAAAAGGGGAGCCTTTTCAAGGGGTTTTACGGGCTTTTTGCAAAAGATGGAATACTGCCCATATCGGCCATATTAGTACCCTTCAAGTCCTTATTTTCCTTCTCGCACTGAGTGCGTAGGGTGGGAAGCTTAGAGGGAACGAGGAATGTGGAAATGAGGAAAGGAATGGGATAGCTGTACAGGATATTATATCTACGTTAGGTTTACGACACTGTGATGGAGTCTGAAAATCAGGGGGCATAAGGCAAGAGGGAGAGAGACGATGCGCTCGGAAGGGGGTCTGACCAGGCGTCGAAACCCAAGGGCACGTCAGAGGAGGATATCGACGATGACACGTTGTGGGAGGAAGGATAGTGCCGCATAGACAGGAATGTCTACGCGGTCAGGCAACGAATGAGGGAGAACGTTGAAATAGCCACTTTGTACGCTAAGGGTAAGCCGAGTACGAGACAGACGAGGATCTGGACAAAACGGCATAAGGAACATGTGGAAGTCTGGCAGGGCTTAATTGAAAGGTTGTGCCGTTTAAGGGAGCGAAAAGTGGCGGAGGTGCGGAGAAGAAGGGAGGAGGAGAAGAAAATGGCTCAAGAAAAGAAGAGCTATTGGCAAGAGGCATACGAAGAGGAGGAGGAGTTCCCAGAAGCAGAACTGTGGAAAGAGGGTGAAATACGTATCGGAAGGAATATATATACAAGTGGAAGATATGTGGCAGCTATACAAGACGTGTATGGCAAGAATCGAGGCTTTGGAACAAGGAGATGAGAGACAGAGGAAGCTTGAGGAGTGGGAAGATGAGGCTGGAAGGCACAACCAGGTCTACGAGACCTTGTGGGGTTTGGCGAGACAGAGACGTAGGAAGTACTTGAAAACACGATATGACCAAGTTTCTTGGACACTTGAGTTAATGGGGTATAACCCTGACGAAGAGGAGGAAATGGTGGAGCGTGGCAAGAACAAGCGACAACGATCTATCTACTTGTCGTAGGACGGTAGGGAGGGGGGATACATCTGATTGCATCTACGTTAGGTCACAATGGAAGAGAAGGAGTCAGACAAGGAGGAAAAGGTCGAGGGCAAGGGGGAACAGCCAGAGTTTTGGCGAAAGGCATGGGAGGAAGAGACGGAGGAAGGGGAAAAGGGGATGTGGGAAAAGGGGGAAATACGAATAGGAAAGAACACATGTATAAACATGTGGCCGAAGCAGCAGAGGGATTCGAAATCCTGAGGAGGAAGATGGAATCGATGAGGGAACAAGGAGATATATGTCCGGCGGACACGGAGGGGACGAGAAAGAGAATGGCAGAGTTATATGGTTTGAAGGCGGCGTTTGAGAAGGCGGCTGTGATGAGGAGGACAAGATATGTTACAGAACAGAGTTGGAAGGAGGCCAGAGAGGCTTGGAGGATGGAGAAAAGGGAAAGGGGGATAGGAGACAAGGAGGAGGACAAGCCTAATAAGAAGGCGAAAAAGGAGGAGTAGGGGACGCTAGGAAACACGATACGCACTTCTATGTTAGGACACACGTCGAGGGATGAGCAAGAGGGAGATAAGGGTGGAATACAAGACGGATGAGGAAGCAGGACGATTTATAGACAAGATGGGGGAGGAGTGGGGTGAACGAGTGGGGGCGATTTTGGAAACGGAGCGGGTGATGAAGGATTCGAGGTGGATGGCGATCAGACAATTATGGGAACTACGATGGCGGTGGTTTAGGGAAAAGGAGGGTTTATGGACTATTCGCCAAGTCGGAAGAGGCGAGATGTCAATACATCTTTATGGCCTCATTGACGAAGGTGGGGGGAAAATGGGTAGCGCAGAGGTTGCATACGGCGTGGGCTTGTGCCACGGGCTAGGCGGCACATGCTAAGAAATGGGTACAGTCTCTCCGAGAAAGAGGGGATGACGGTTGGACACTGTTCGTGGAACCATTAAGGGTGAGGAGTATAATCGAGAGGGTGGAGAATCGGGCACAAGACAACGACTGGGACAGTCGGGAGACAGAGGAATGGCTTCAACAGCTGCGGGAGGACACTAAACAGTGGGCCCAACGGGGAGACACGGCCAGAGAGGAGGGAAAAGGAGGAAAACAAAGTGGGAAGAGAGACAACAAGCCACACGCAAATGGAGGAAATGGCAATGGATGAGGAAGTGGAGAGAGTGACACAGGAACTGGAACGGGCGAGAGATACGAGAAGGAGGGAGGAGGACAAGGAGATCGAAGAGGAGTTGGAAGTGGAACAGGAGATGCGGGGAGATTTGGATGAAGATATGGGGGGGCAAGTTACGGAGTTGGATCAGGCGTGGGAAAGGGAGCGAGAGCGGGCACGACAAAGTCAAGAGATGATTGAGGCGACAAGATGGGACATCATAAGAAGGAGATGGGAAAAGGGGACGAGTACGATGCCACAAACGATGCGGGAACCCTGCTGGGCGCATTATAAGGAAACGGAGGAAGCACGTGCACAATATACACGTATACAGGAGATGGAATGGAAGTTGGGAGGCTTGATACAGAGTATTAGCCTGTCAGGGGAAGTCGTGCTTTCAGGCACTGTGGCAGAAGCGAAAGAGTGGGAGGAGAAATGGCGCGGGGAAAACCTCGACCAATCGAGACAGTTTATAGGGCACTTAAGGAGGCGGTGGACGAAGGAACAAACGAAAGGGAACATAGATGACAACGAATGGTGATCAAGAGAGACGGGGGAGTGGATAGCGGCTTTGGAGGCAGAAAGGGAGATAAAACATTTACAGGAGTTGGCAGCAGAGGAGGAGGTAGGCACGGACACAATGGACGAAGAAACGACGGATGAAGAGACGAACGGGGAAAGGAGGACACGGAAGAGAAAGGAGATGACGGAGGGAACGGGAGATTGGATGGACGATCTGGATGGGGCGTCCTGGCCCAATTCAGCATGTAAGGAGGAGGATGGGGGATGACGGGGGACTTAGATGGCACCAACTCAAATATATATATATATATATATATATATATAAAAGGAAGGAGATGAGGCCGCATATGCCCGAGAGGAAATATGTATATGTATATATGGAATTGGTCTTCATTATTAATCTTAATTTCCCTTCTACGTTAGTGGCGACGAATGGCAGACGAAGCGCCAGGCGGGATACCGCCACCGGTACTACCGATCAGGTTTACGCCACTCAAGAGAGCGGGGCTCTCACCTATGCGAGTGGACGAGGAACAGGACAAGGCGGGGGCAGCGGCGGCAGCTCCTTTGGTGTATGCGCGGAACCCTCCGATTATGTCCGACCATTCTCTCGAGCTATTGCAGAAGAGCCCGACGGCTATCGAGATTTACTCGCAGCTGAGTAGGGACTTGCTCAAGATTTGGACAGACGGATCTGATGAAGGGGGAATCAAGGAAGACATCGAAGGTTGGAATGAATGGCAGCTACCAGCGGGCAAGCCGCATTTGGGGCCAGGGATCAAGACGGGGGTGTTGGTTAAAATGGCGGAGGCTCTGGCGGTGGCGGTGGGACATCACAGGGCTCAGATTTCGGCGAAGGCGTTGACGGCTTATATGGTACGGCCAATAAATGGATGACGGGGAAATCATAACTGAAGGAAAAGTGGCGGAACTGTTGGTAGCTATTGAACGGTTGATAATGGCAATCCGACAGCAGGACACCAAAGTCACCGCGGCATACCAGGATTGGAACAAGCGCATGATGCTCAACCCGATTGATGACTTGGCATCGTGGTTGGAGGGGGCAAACGCGCAATAGGCGGAAGAAGTGAGGAAGGAAGCGGGTTTCTTCACAGAGGCCATGAAGCAATACAACGACGGCATGGATGCGATGGGGCACATCAAGGAAAAGCAGACGCCACTCAAGAAGCTCATGGACAACGCGGAGCGGAGTGCTCAGTTGGATGCAGTAGGCCTGAAGGCGACGGTGACGGAACTACGGATGTGGGTATATCACCTGTCATTGGTGAGGGGGTGTGTGGATGGTTGGGTAGCCTGGATTAGGCTTCGGCTGAAATTAATGGAGGAACCGGAGGCTACATCACCAGAAAAGAAGAAGAAAAAGAAACATAAGAAAAAGAAGAAGAAGAGTAAGAAGAAGAAAAGCGGCTCGGAAGGCTCGGAGTCGGAGGAGGATTCAAGAGCAGAGGAATCGAAGGGCGAAGACACGGCGGCTCACACGGCCTGGGCGAGTGGTACAAATAAGAGTTCGGTCCAAGGGTGGGAGAAAAGGGAGAAGATCGTAAAGGAGTTGAAGGCGAATACGGAGTTGGCGAAGAGGGGGTATGAAGGGATCGACCTAAGCCAAGGGGATGATAGGAGATATATGAACATGATACGGCAATTTGCGGTGCAGTTCAAGAAACAGATGCGCGAGGCGCAGTGTGGAAACGATCTGGAAATAATTTGCTTCACCTTGGCGGAGGTCTTGGGGATTAGTGGGGCAAAGCAGGGATTGTCGAACCAGCAGACATGGAAGGACGTCTTCGACCGCGAGGTCAAGAGCAATGCGGCGAGAACGCACTGGCAGTTGGTAGATGTGATCCATTATGTCTTCGGTATGGTCCTTGGATTCGTGGCCCTCACTGATGCGGATGAGGAATTGGAAACGGTTCGGGGTAATTCAGGAAAAGATCAGAGCCAGAGTGACCCTACCGGCCTTATTCCAAGCAGTCATGGATACATGGCTGATTAACGACGAGCGGAAGGTATACCCGCTGATTTTGGGGGATGGCCTGTGGAGGGAACAGGCTACTAAGAACGTGGTGACGGAAATGCTGAACGCGGACTTGAGACTGCCGACGCTACCCAATGAGAACAAAGAAAAGTGGCTGTAATAGCAAGGCAAAACCAACCCGATGGCTTGGGTGATGGATCAGGAAGACGTCAAGGCGATAAAGACGCTGTTGATGGATCCAGCGATTCTGGCGAAGATGCCAAAGGCACCAGTGAGGCAACAACAAGGAGGACGGCAGACTGGTGGAGGTGGCGGCGGTACAAGGGGCCAACAGGGCGGTGGCCGACAACAACGTGGCGCAGGGGATTTCGGCGGAGGGAGGACGAGACCGGGGTCTCACAGGGAGGATCGACGACCGCACCCGTATCATCGGCCGGCGGAGGTAAGCGCTGCACATGGAGCGGGAGGGTTTAGGCAGAAAGGGTCCGGACCAGACGTGATGGATCCGTCCTTTTACACGAACGCGGCAAGGAATCGGGAGTTGAAGCTGAACGAGGCAGGATATCCCGCGGAGGATCGACTCAGCAATGCACCGGGAGTCCCGAAATATGAGCGAAGGGCGCTGAAGGAGAACAGCCACTGGCGTAAATCGTGCTACTGGCAGATCGGGATATGGTTCCTACGCCTCAGGGGCGAATGTCGCATACACGATGACGATACATTGTATCACGACAATATGAATGGCATCTCGCGGGAGGAACAGAACGCGGCTATACGGGAACTAAAGGAGGCGATTCGACACGGTATATGGCAGTTGGGAGGATTGGAAGGCCTGTTCCACCCACACGAGCTGGAGGAGTAGGAACGGTTCAACACCGAGAACATCAAAA
Organism: Paulinella micropora; assembly: GCA_019918135.1. Taxonomy (NCBI): domain Eukaryota; phylum Cercozoa; class Imbricatea; order Euglyphida; family Paulinellidae; genus Paulinella; species Paulinella micropora. The sequence continues at coordinate 93,123 of WBZZ01005838.1, read as the reverse complement.
AATACGAATGGAAACGTAAGGATCGGGGATCGTACTTGTCCGCGGCGGGGTTACGGCAACGAGGCGGTGGTGGCAGAGGACGTGGCGGTGGCCGAGGAGGAGGTCGAGGGGGCTCACACGAGCGGCTGCAACAGGGCCGGGAATGACCTCAGAGGTACAGGATAAGGGAGAGAAGGTGGAAGAGAAGGAAAGGAAAGGGGGTGAAGGGAGCAAAGGAACAGGCAACAGTTTCCCGTATGTGCACCCGGATCGACAGGCATTGATTTCAGGGGCGGCGGCGGGTTTACCGGAGCGACAGGGAGCGGCGGGTTTACCGGAGCGACAGGGAGCGGCGGGAGGGGGCACACCCACGCCATCGGGTAGGATAATATCCGTGGAGGAAATGGAACAGAAACACGAACGGAAACATGGCGTATTGGAACAGGAACGGATGCCGAGGGAGGTAGAGGCGCGACCGCGACGGCGTGAGGATGAAGATGACGTCGTGATCACGGGGGAAGGCAAAACAGGTGAGAAACATATCAATACGGAATAGAAGGGTATGCGGCGGGAATTAATGGCTGATAGGGGAACGCAGACGGCAGGAACGCATGCTGCTCCGGCGGGTAGATGGAGCGGGATACGGCAGCCCGTCCAGGGGGGATGGCAAAGGAGAACGACAGTCCATAGATCTGACTGGGGAATGACCAGAAAACTGATAAGAGCAAAAGAGAGTGGGAGAGAGGGTAGGGCACACGACAAACGGCAGAAGGCAGAGGAGCGGACTCGTGAGGATGAGATGGGAGAAAAACGGGGAAGAAAAGAGGATAAGGATACAGGGACTATAGGCGATAAGGGCGATAAGGGAGCCCAGGGGGAACTAGGAAAATAAGGAAGATAAGGGAGGGGAACGGGAAATAGGGGATCAGAGGAGGAAGAACATAAATAAGGACATCGACCAGGGGTCGGAAAGGAAAATGGGACTCACTGGAGGGGATGATGGGAAGGAACGGGAGCGGAACCGACTTCTCCTCCAGGCATACCAAAAGATCGCGGAACGCGCGCATTCTATGAGTCCTAGGAGAATGGTTAATTCAATTAAAAGACCTGATTTCCCTTTAGCCTACACGAAGGTGGCAATTGACGAGTTGGCGGGGACGAGATCATTGGCAATGACACGATGGTGGCGATCAGTATCATGGGGAAGCACTTTCAGGACAAATATGGGAGACAGCGGTGGTATCAGAAGGCACTGCGGCACACGCAGGGATGGGTGAGTGGAGTGTCGGGATCGACACAGATCACGGGCACGATGTTGTTGACGTTTCGGCTCTCCGACGGTTCGGTCTATATACACAAATTTTGGGTGGTACCAACATATACGGGGGGCTTGTTGTGGAGCTTGGACGCGCTCAGACGGATGCGCACGTGCATCGATTGTGCGGGGTATACGGTGCGATATGGGACGGGTGAAAACGCACCAGAATACAAGATGGTGGAATGGTCAACGGATGACCGCTCTCAAGGCAATGAGGGGGAATGGACGGCTGGTAGTTTTGCGGCAGTAAAAGTCGTAATGTCGGAAGAGGCAGCGGCCGACGAGGCAGCATGCGAGGTCTTTGCGGTGGGGGATCCCAAGGCAACGGAAGAGGAGAGCGCATCGGAGGACGAATGGACGCCAAGTCAGATAGTGGCATTGTGCGACATGCGGTTGGAGCACTTGAGAGAACAACGGATATTGGCCACGGACGGTTTCCCGATGCACGGTCATAATTTGGGGGACCACACAAGGAAATGGATGGCAGGACGGTGACAATGACACAGTACGTGGTATGTAACGTGGCAAAGCCGAGTCAGGCGAAGACGGGAATTATCGAGTTCCTCAAGGATAAGTGGGGGGACGATCCCATTATGGTTGATTCGGTGGCAGGAATAAAGAAAGCCCTGAAGAACCGGATTTCTCACGGGGATTTCACAATAGTACTGCCGGTGGGCAGACGGACGGAAATGTGGTGGTAGGATATCGAGGATTTCCTGGTCCAGGATCCAATACCTATACCGAGTCGGACGCAAAAGCTCGTTATAGCGGGTAGATTGGGTTCACGCAAGGTGGCAAGGAAGTATCGGGAGGAGCTCCTTGGCCGGGATCTGGCGGCGATCCGAGACGAGGCATTTACTCACATTTCGGGGGTGTATCATCGGACACATGCGATACAATATGCTATGATGATCGATCAGCTGGCAAGGTATGCGGATCAGGAAAGACAGACGCCCACTTTATATCGGTCTCGGGAGGAATTCGAGGAGGATGGTGCGGAAGCCACGGTAGACGACATAGCCGGCAAGGCGACGGACGAACAAATCAAGGAGGAAACGGATATTGCACGGGCGGCCTTGCAGGAACAGGCAAAGCAGTGGCAGGGAAAGTCCAAGGAGGACGTCTTGGCGATGATGGATCAACACATAGAAGTGTTTGGACCGTTGGAGGGAGGTTCGGTCAAGCACCACACGGAAGGGTTCTATAGGGAGATGGGACAGGAGGTACCGGGAATAGGACGACCTTCTCGACTCAGCTATCATGAGGATAGGATTGCCAGGGAGATGACGGCGGAATTGTTGGAGAAGGGGCTGATAGAGGAGCGGTTGTCGGAATACTCCTCGCCGGTGCGGATGGCGCCAAAGCCAGATGGCACATTGCGGATGTGCATAAACTACTGGAAGATCAATCAGATCATAAAGAAGATTGAAACGCCGGTTCCGGATGTGCGGCGGGGGGTGGAAGTATTGTGGAAGGCGAAAATATATTCCACTCTGGATCTGAAAAGCGGGTTTGGCAAATTCCATTGGCGGAGGAAAGCCGATATCTCACGGCATTCATGGTGGGCATGACGACATACGTCTGGAAGGTTTTGCCGATGGGGCTCAAGGTGGCACCGGGGATCTTCCAGAAGGCGACGACTGAGATGCTGGGGGTAAAGTTTCACAATGAGGAGTTTGCTTTTAAGCATGGTGACACATCTGCGTATGCTTTTGCGTACTTGGACGATGTTATCATATACTCCGACTCGGTCGAGGAACATATGGAGCATCTTAACGACGTCATGCGGCGGGTTAAGGCGTTCGGATTCCGACTCAATGCCAAAAAGTGTCACTTTCTGCAAAAGCGGATCCAACACTGGGGTACGACATTGAGAATGGCACGTGCACCATCGCGGCGAAGAAACGAGAAGCGCTGGCGGACATGCCAGTACCGCAGAACAAGTCAGATCTGCACTCGTTTGTGTCGTTGGCACAGTATTAAGGGGAGTTTATTCCACATTCGCCAGTCGGGCGGAGCCCATACGGAAACACATGAAGGAATTCAAAGGGGACTGGGCAAACTCGAAAGACAGGAGGTCTTGGACGCGATAGATGATTTGCGGAAGACGATTCTGATGGATCCGTTAACGGAAGATGGAACGGAATCTGAGGCTGCCGGACTTTGATGGACCCTTATTCTGGATACGGACGCGTCGGCTTACGCGATAGGAGGAGTACTCCAGCAAGCGGACGAAAAGGGGCGATTGCGACCGGTAATGTTCCTTAGCCGACGGATGTCGAATGCGGAAAGGCAATACTGCACAAGACAACGGGAGGCGTTGGCTATTGTCTGGGGCTTCAAGCGGTTACGGAAATATTTGTGGGGGGCGAAGGAAACGAGAGTGAGAACGGATCACAACAATTTGCGGTGGTTGATGTCACAGGACCATACGGGACGGTTGGCGCGGTGGCAACAGGAGTTGTCGGAGTACGACTTCCAGATAGAGTATATCAAGGGGAAGGAGAACTTTTTGGCTGATCACCAGTCTCGGTCAGGGGGTACGGCGGAGAATGAGGGATCACGGGGGAAGACGGAGGTAGAGCAAAAATAACACCAGGCGCCAGAGGTGTTCACGGTCAAACCGATATGGGATGGGGAGAAGCGGAAAGGGATAAACCTGACACGATTTAGGTTCACCACGGCGGCGGCAGTTTTGACGGTGTGCCACCGGGTTCATGACTTGGAACAGATAAAGCGTGAGCCGGATTTCGAAGACAAGAAGCAGATGAACGGTATGATATACGAAGAGGAGGTGTCGGCAGCGTACAAGTTTCGTACGTCGGGGGGAGGAGAAAAACAGGAACATGAGAGGGACCTCCGGTTGTATGAGGCGGCTAGCAAGGCACCACGAGAGTGTTGCGAGGAACACGGCGACCAATGCGCGAAGGATAGCCTCGAGGAGTACGAATGGGACGCGGCGTTGCACGCGGAAAGAAAGACGGAGGAGATGGAAGCGCCAAGTTTTCCATAGCGGCAGTTGCCAATGGTCGGCGATGTAGTGGTCAACCCTAAGACAGAGGGGGAACAACGGTTACAGGAACAGGAGGAGGTGACGGTGTTGGAGAAGACGCATCCCAGCCGGGTGGCTTTGGATTTGGAGACGGATACGCAAATCAGGTTTGCTTCGGTGGACAAGTTTCGGAGCCTGACGAGCGAGGCGAAGGAATTCAAGGCTCTGATTCAACACGTGAAGAACCCGACGCCGGAAACGCGTACTGAGGCGGTGAAGCGGCAACTGAAGACGCACACGTATTCGGATGGGATGATCTAGATCTGGTATATGGGGACGGACGGCAGACACAAGGAAAACCCGGAAAGGTGGACGGTATGGGTACCACCGGCATCACGGCATGCGATTATGATCGGAGCACATAACTGTCCCATGCAAAGTCATCCAGGATTGGAAAGGATGAAGTGGTCCTTGGCAAGAAAGTTCCACTGGGGAAGTATGGGCAAGGATGTTGAACGGTTCATCAACGGCTGCGCGCCGTGCCAGAGGGCAAAGACGCCATATGACGCAAACAAACTGAGTCCGCTGAGAAATGGCCGGTTGGACCTGGAAAATGGCCGACCTAATCACCAGAAGTCGTCACCAGGGAAAATCAAAAATGGTACCATAGTTCGATTATTCACATGTGTGGGCATCGATTGCGCCAGCAGTTTTGTTGTTATACCTCGAATTCCCTTGTCAAACCACCACAAGACTGTCAGGAATTCAGGACCTGGTTTTTATGCCTGGGTCGGCTGATTGCGACCTTGTTAGCATCAAAAACATGCGCTACAGCATCGATACAGCATTGATAAATCATCTTTCTGATGTCCTCTACCCTACGCAAACACAAACAGTTGGTGGGACCTTGTGTAACGGTCACGCAGATTCAAAATTTGAACAGTGGTGGCACCATCAAGGATTTTCAGTGGTGACGAAACCGCCTGACTGCGCGTCCGAGTACACATATCCCACAGCTTTTAGCATGTCAAAAACATTGCACTGATGCTGTTTATCAGCTGCAAACAGCAACACACCAGTGCAGCAACTGTAACGGTCACACAGATTCAAATTTCAATTTAGGCCCCATACCACCACACCACACCAGGAACCACCAGACCTCCACCAACCTGCCCGCACCTGCCCGCAGTCCATACCACCAGCAAACACATTATACTGCATGCCAACGCACGAAATCTAGCAAATACTGCACCTCTGCAACAGCTACCTACCCACACCTCGACCTAAACTGTTGCACTCTCACCAGCACCAGGGCTGTTCCCTGCACTTTACCTTTGGCTTGCGGGGTAAGAAACACCAGCAACCTCGTGTGTCGCAAGCCAAACCCATGGCACTGATGCTGTCCATCAGGCTGCAAACAGCAGCACACCAGTGCAGCAACTGTAACGGTCACACAGATTCAAATTTCAATCTAGGCCACATACCACCACACCACACCAGGAACCACCAGACCTCCACCAACCTGACCGCACCTGCCCGCAGTCCATACCACCAGCAAGCCCATTGTACTGCATGCCAACGCACGAAATCTAGCGAACACTGCACCTCTGCAACAGCTACCTACCGCCCACACCTCGACCTAAACTGTTGCACTCTCACCAGCACCAGGCTAAACTGGTGTTCCCTGCACTTTACCTTTGGCTTGCGTATCAACACCACAACAGGCAGCAGCATCAGTTCTAATTTTAATTTACCGTGACTGTCATTTTTAGGTCGCCCATACCCACTTGGACGTTGATCAGCTGTTTGCGCAACTGGCTGCGATTCTGGGAAGGAAGAAAGCGCAGTGTCTGCGTGACCTCGTAGACGCAGGCCTGAGCATCAAGGCTAAAGTCGAAATTGTGGACTATGTGCTCGACTATAAAAGCTGGCTGGGGAACCTGCGCAGCAAGGTGAGAGGCAAAATGGTCAAACGATGGTATTATACTTTGTTGAAGAAATGCGTTCACTGGCACGATGGCCCTGGTGTGTACGCCTGGTATAAAAGCACCTGCCAGGATCCCGAGTGGCTACCACGCGGAGGAGTCAAGCTTTTTTCTGCTCCTATGCACGCTTTGGAGTATCCTAAGCTCGTGACACCTCGACGACCGGATTTAACACAACTCAGGAGTATTGTTGAGACACATCGCCAGCTCCTAGGTGCGAGCGAAACCGCCAAAGCTGCAATGAAGGGGTTTGTCACCAGCCGCACCGGTGTCGGAGCAGACAGGTCGAAGTGGAAGATGTCCGAATCCGAACCTGTTGGTGAGCCAGAAATCCAGAAAATTGCGTCGCCCGAGCAAGCCCGAGATATTGAGGAAGAAGAGGTCGTGGACCTGACTGCTAACTCATAATTAAGGGACCCGGTGGTTGCAAAATCAGATTCTCGAGATCAGGGCGACGAGATTCGGTTCCGGACACCCGAACGACCGTCACAGTTTGTTGAAAGTGCCAGCAGCAGTAGCAGTAGCAGCAGCAGTAGCAGTAGCAGCAGCAGCAGCACAGGGCCGAACACTGTCATTCCCACCCAACAGCCCTTTCTGGGCGAGCCCAAGAAATCGAGCGCTTATCAATGCTGGCAGGCCTGGTTTCTTCAAGAGGAAAGGGAGCAAAAGGCTGCGTGCCAGGAATGCTTGCGCATGAACCAGCGATTAGGCCGATTCAGCACAAGGGCGGTCGATACGCCAGAGGTAGCGCAGCAGAAAAAAGACGACAAGGATCAACTGTTGCAGCAAATCAGGGAGCACCTTCTCGTGTGTTGCAAACCTTGAATCATATCATTGTTCAGGAAGCTGTCAAAGTTTTGCAACCAGAAGCAATGCTTCTACTTCCTGTGTCAGCCGATGTCAACTGGACATTGATTGGAAAGCATCTTGATGATCAAAGGAAAGCCCGAAGCCGGGCGTCAATTTACGAAGCGCTGGTAGAAATCGACATGCAGAACCACCCAACAAGAAAGAGGAAAAGGGAAGAAAACGAGAAGCGTGTTGAAATCAAAATCACTGAATCGCTGAACGCTATGACCCTGGCAGACGTTGAAGCTTTACAAAAGCTCCACGATCAACAACGACGCATGCTAAGGGCAGTTTATCTACTCACGGTGCAAACGACGCGAGGCAGTGTGATGAGTCCCGATGTGTTGCCTGCATTTTCGGACGCAATGACTACCAAGGAGTGGCTTGATTTTTATGTCGCTGTTTTTCATGCATGGACACCAGTAGTGCGATCCTACTGTTCCCAAGTCTTACCGGCTCAAGTCCGCGAGCGAGAGTTGGAAAAATGCGAACAAGCCTTACGGGCCCGGGGAGTATACGTCGGTGATTTGTTGCGACCACGACCGGAATTGGAGCCATTTTTGGTGTCGCTGAAGCTCATAAACAAATCAATATGTGAAATTATAGTGATTTATTGCTGAACAACGCCAGGGCCTACCAGAGGGGACATGAAAAACAAATCAGAATCTCGCAGCAGGGCCACCATCAGCAGCAGCACCACCAACAGCAGTAGCACCACCACCTCTTAAAGGACTGTTTATTGTGACGAATAAAAGTAAATTGCAGCTCGGCAATTCGCCCCTATGTGCGCATACGCAAATTGTTCTTTCCAAACTGCAGTTTATGGGGGGCACCAAGGAATTGTTTGGCTGGGTGTCACCGGGAATGGCGGGGAAGGGGCCATTTTCCTGCAGCATTTTGGAAAAGGAATCATTTTTTGATTTCCGGGCATGCTACTTTTATATATATACTAGCCTACAGCTAATACTTAGCTTATAGTTAACGCTGCAGTGTCTTTTGACATTTGCCTGTTTTCCTGAAAGGTGGGGCGTGATGGTTGACCTCTTTCGGTTGACCTCTTTGCCCGTACGGCCAAAAATTAGTTGATTTGTCTTGCAATCTGTGCAGGTGCAGGTGCCTGGAGAAAACAGCAGCACCACAACCCGCATTATGCATGCTTCCGAGGATGAAGAGTCACCAGCGGAAGCGGCACCAGCTGCACCAGCGGCACCAGCGAAAGCGGCGCTAAGCCAGGCATCAACAAAAAGACAAAAGCGTACTCACCAAGAACAATTAATTGGACTTTCTTGCAAAGTACTAAGCCAGGCATCAACAAAAAGACAAAAGCGTACTCACCAAGAACAATCAATTGGACTTTCTTACAAAGAGTTTCCCGAAGATCTTTTGGAAAAAATCTGGTCTTTCTTGGTCCGGAGGAGCACCTAGCGCTGCAAGCGTTGTCAAGATACTTTTTCCACAGAAAAATTTCAAGAGTGCGAGCGTTAATATACCGAAGCTGGGTACTATTTCTGCACCTGTTGATTACACAAACGGGCGAGACCCCGACGGTCACCTTGTGCGACGGTGGCAAGCAGGAAGCGGCGCGACCGGCTGACGGCCGTCGTCCTGGAGAAAGGCGTGGTCACGAAGCAAGAAAACGGCTGTGGGAGGAAGCCAAAACAGCGAGCGATTTGATGATATGTCCCCACGGCCAAGGCATCAGCCAAACGCTCAAGGTTTTGTGGAATTGCAAGAGCAGATCTGTATGTAAAGGGCATGAGGTCAAGTTGCTGGTTGGTTTGTTGCTGGTGGTGTTGCTGGTGGTGTTGCTGGTGGTGTTGGTATTGCTGGTTGTGACGTTGCTGGCGGTATTGCTGGTGATGTTAACGTTGCCGGTGATTTTGCTGGTCGTGCTGTTGGTGCTGCAGCTGTTAGCAGAGAATAATTGCTTCCGGTGCTGGTGCAGTTGCTACTGTTTGCAACATTTAATTTGGATTCTTGATGTAAAATGCATCAGGTCGCATGGCCGGAACTTGTGCGGTGCTGGAACATATTTTTGGCGCGGGCCACTGTACGTTAACTACCAGACAGTCTGTGATGAATTTGCGACACCGCCTCCAACACTACTTCTTGGAAAATATGCATACAAGTGGCAGTGGGAACAAATTACCCTGGGCGTTAGATTTGTGGTGCTGTCGCACTACGGAAAAACGCTAGAGCACGCAGATCTGGATGCGCATCAATTACTTGGTGTTGTGGATCGGGATGTTGACCCACACAAAAGGCCGCTTGCTTTATATCTCTTGAGGAACTACGGTTGGGATCATAACGTAGGTCAACAAGAGTCTCGTGGCATGAAAGAGAACGACCCTGGCTTAGGCTAACTGTAATGAATTATGCAAGCAGTTCCATTTGCGATTTGGATTCGATCGGAGTCTGCCACGTCCCTAGGCTGTGGCTGATCGACCCCCAATTTTTGTTGCCATGTCTTCCTGCAATGGATAGTAGTTTAAGTGTTTATGTTTCTGACTACTCGAAGTTCATACCCAAACACTGGAACTTACTGAGCCGCACTGATGTTCAGCTAGAGCATTCAATATATGAACTGTTGATAAAGGGCCAGATTGGATGCCCACACGGGGTTAGCAGGCACGGCACCAGCAACACCACCGGCACCATCACCAGCAACAACATCAGCATCAACACCAGCATCAGCAACCTTAACAACAGCGCCAGCAGCTCCAGAAACGCCAGCAAGGTCGGAAACAAAATCAGGACCACCAGATCTAGAACCACAAACAGCAACAGGCGTTTACGCACCGTTTACGTGCACCTTATCGACTGGAATGCATCGATCAAGAATTTCAAATGGCAGGTGGAGAACACCGAATTACTAGCCTTCAGCTTTGATTGGGAAAGATCGGGGAACGGTTTCGCTCGCAGAAAAGTTCGGCACTGGCGTGAAAGAAGCATAGAAGCAAGCAGTTCGGTTGCTTGCGTGTTGGCATTCGGCGAACCGCTTCGAAATGCAGCTGGAGGTTTGGAACACACTCAGAAGCTCAATTTCAAATTGGTCGATGGCGTACGTATCAAGTTGGTCAATCTAGGAACTCTGGAGACAGTTAGCATCAATTGCAGACCTGGGACCATAGATGCTCGTATTTCGAGTTCCCAACGATGCAAGCATGACGGCGTACATATCAAATTGTCGAATGGAGCACTAAACACTCTGGAGACTTTTCCTCGAATGCAATCCTTGGACGGTATATCGGCAACGACCACCGCCAGCAGCGCCACCACCACAGCAGCGCCACCACCACCAGCAGCACCACCACCAGCTGCAGCAGTACCAACACGTGCACCACCATCAGCAACACCTCCACCAGTACCAGAACCATCACCACTTAGGTAACAATTTGTTTGATCATCTCTGATTTCTCATGTACTAGGTATGTATATATATGCCATGCAGGGTTCATAATCAACGCCAGCTTGCGCATTGCGTCGCGGCAAATAAGCATCACCAGCAGCACCACCAGCAGCACCACCAGCAGTACCAGCCATGACAAAAGAAGTGCCTACCAGCACCACCACCATATGCATGAGTACCAGAAGACGAGGAAACAATCACCAGCAGCACGAGCGTTTCCTGCATCACCAGCATGAGCCAGCAGCATTGTGGACAATAGTCCGAAATAGCTCCAAACCGACTGATACCTTGAAGGAATTGTATTTCTGATTAAAAAAACAGATTGTTGAGGGGTCTTGCATCCCGGGCACCCCACTTGAGGGTGCCCAAAGTTTAACTGAGGGGAGTTCTGTAAATCCACCCACTTGGAGTGGTCGAGCATGATGAGCAAAATGTTGTATTTTCCTGAAAGGTGGAATGAATTGTTTTGGGTACGGTAAAAATGTTGTGCTTTTATGCCTTAGGCCTAGGATGAATACTGCCATAACCGCCACCAACGAAATCACCACTGCTTAGGCAAAGTAACCAGTTTTGTATGTATGCTATGATTAGGTAATTGAAAGCCTTTGCTCATGAAGGTCCCAGGAGCGGCAAGATGCGGGTGCATCTGCGGTGGCTGCTGCTTGCATGGCGATCTTGCACTTCAAGCAGAACAACGAGACCTTCGACGACTACGAGCACCCCAAGCAGCGGCATCAGCGGAACATGGCGATCTTGCACTTCAAGCACAACAACGAGAACTTCGACGAGTACGAGCACCCCCAGCAGCGGCATCAGCAGAGCCAAGGGTGGGAGCACCACGACCGTCACCAAGACCAGTGCCACTTCCGTGACCAGATGAAGGCAAAGGAAAGGTGGGATTTTACACACTGTTTGGTTTTCCTTGTTTTCCGTTTTACAAACGCTGTTGAATTTTGTCTGTTACAGGGGGTGATAAAACACACCAAAATGCATCGCGGCGCAAACAAGGGGGCGAGACGTGTCAAGCCAACCAAGTGCTCAGGTCTGACCAAAGCAGGCGAGCCATGCAAGAGATCAAAAAGGCTTGGCTGGTCTTACTGGGTTGATGGATGGCAGACCGAATGGTGGTGCTTCCAACATGCAGACCAGAGCAACGCGGCACCAGCAACGGCATCCGCACCAGAAGCGGCACCACCAGCAGCACAACCAGCAGCATCACCAGCATTACCCCACCAGCAGCACCAGCCATGACAAAAGAAGTACTAGTGCCCACCAGCACCACCACCATGAGCTCATACCAGAAGACGAGGAAACAATCACCAGCAGCACGAGCGTTGCCTGCATCAGCACCATTGTGGACAATAGTCCGAAATAGCTCCAAACCGACGGATACCTTGAAGGAATTGTATTTCTGATTAAAAGAACAGATTGTGGAGGGGTCTTGCATCCCGGGCACCCCACTTGAGGGTGCCCAAACTGAGGGGGAGTTCTGTAAATCCTTACCAAGGTATACCTTTCCCTACCAAGGTATCCTTGAATCACAGTAACATTGAGCCGAAGGCAATCCTTACAAAACGTTCTGACGGGGCTTAGTATTTACAGTACCATTCAAAAATTCAGTAAGTTTCGGCGTGTGTGGATGTAGTGGATTTTCGAAATAATTTCTGAGTGGTACGGCAAATCCTCAAACTGAACCGTATTTCTCTCTCTCTCTCTCTCTCTCTCTCTCTCCCAAACTGAGGGGGAGTTCTGTAAATCCACCCACTTGGAATGGTCGAGCATAATTAGCAAAATGTTGTGTTTTTCTGAAAGGTGGAATGAATTGTTTTGGTATGGTAAAAATGTTGTGCTTTTATGCCTTAGACCTAGGATGAATACCACCATAACCGCCACCAACACAAACTCACCAACGACATCACCACCGCTTGGGCAAAGTTTTGTATGTAAGCTATGATTAGGTAATTGAAAGCCTTTGCTCATGAAGGTCCCAGGAGCGGCAAGATGCGGGTGCATCTGCGGCGGCTGTTTCACTCGTGTACAATAAATTGGTGTGCCACGCTATAGGTAAATGGAGGAATCCCACTCGGTGTTTGATATTGCAGTTTGTGCCAACCCTCGCTGTCGTGGGTTGGAGTCTGATCCTACGCCAACACGCCGTCCCCTGGAGCTGGTTGCGTTCTCGACGCTTGACAAGGGGACGACCTTCCCAGCCGGATTTCCCATGCCAGCGCCGGGAACTCGCGTCCCGGAAGTCAAAAGAAATGCACCAGGAAAATTTCGTCATTGTGGAAACTGCTGGCTGGTGTACTACTGCTCAAATGACTGCCAGCGAATAGATTGGAGAAATCACCAGCAAGAGTGCATTGGTAAGGAAGCTCGGCGCAACCTTTTGGTATCGGAGGCTAGACGATTTATTGCAAAGTTACGGTCACCATATTTCAAGCATTCACTCCTTCAACAAGAACTGCTGCCTTCTACACCCCTGGAAGCACCTGGTCTACTGGCAGTTACCATTCCAGCATGTTTTATTGAACGCGGCGACGGGAAGTACAGAGATAGCAATGATATTAGTCTGCGCTTCTACCCGAAAGGAGTTTTGCAAGAGGCATCCGCGTTGTCACATGTAAGAAGCGCCATGCACTTGGCAGAGAAAAAGTATGCACAGCATCTGATGGAGTTGGCTAGCACTTACACGCTGAGGGAAACCCTCCTGCCATCGATATCACTTGCTGGTTTGGTGAATGTTCCAGTTGTAGTAATATTCCCAGCCAAAAAGAACTGTAACGGCTTACCTTCTGTGCTATATGCTTATATTACCAGCGTATCCTATGTCATACAGGTGCAGGGAGCTCCTAGAACCTGCACGTGCACCAGCAGCAGCGCAAGCAGCAGCACTAGCAGCAGCAGCAGCAGTAGCACTAGTCACAGCACCAACAGAACCAGTACCAGCAGCAGCAACACTACCACAAGCACCAGCACCGGCAGCAGCAGCACCAGCAGCAGTACCACCAGCAGTACCACCAGCAGCAGAACCAACGGCAGCACAAGCAGGACCAGTATCAGCAGCAGCAACACAGTGACTACCACCACCAGCAGCACCACCACCAATACCAGGAGCTTCACAAGCGGGAGCTCCACAGGCAGCAGCTCTACAGGCAACCGATGCTTTTGTCGCAGTGTACTGACGATTGAAACCCTTGCCAACAGAAAACTAGAGAATCGCATTACGCAAGCATACGCCGCGTATAAAAAGACAGGAAGAAAGCAGCAGCAGAAACAGTATCAGCAGCACCAGCAGCAGCACCAGCAGCAGCACCAGCAGCAGCACCAGCAGCAGCACCAGCACCAGCCATGACACGTGAATTGAGCAGCGATTGGTCGGACGACGAAATGGCTGGAATGATGAAGATATTTGCATCGGTCTCTGGCAAAATGTCTCACAGTAGATCGGTCTCTGGCAAAATCATTTTGAGCCAAACTGACATTCACATTAGTTTGTCTCAAGATAGATATGTCGAACCCGGATTTAATTATTTGTTCTTGCATACTGCGCGTGATCTTTTCATTAATGTTTCCCCCCTCTCATATACTTGTAATTATTTGCACACAAAAAAAAAGTCGGAGTAGGGTCTACTCCGACTTTTCAAAATTCTGTACTCTATAGTCAACCCAACACAAACAAAATTACATTAAGTATTCCTATCAATCTTTATGTTTCTGACATACGAAGTATTACACAACTGCCAATTGGAAGCTAAAAACGAATTTTTTTTTTATTTTTCCCTCCCCCCCCCTAAAAAAAGCAATTCCAATTCACAAAATAATTATTCCAACCACTTGAAGTAATGCTTTGGAATTACTAATAATGAATAAAATACGAAATCATTAGTTTCATGACGTTAGTTGCATGATTTTGCAGAAATTTGCCTTTAATTTTTCAGAAAGAAAAATTGCGTCTGGAGCAACCTTTTTTTTTTGCTAAGTCCAGACCGGTCTGAAGCGCATTAAAGTAAAGTTTTATTAATGATTTGAGCAAAAATTGATATCAATATTGATTAAAATCAACTTTTAACGCAATATCCTAGCATTAATTAATAAATTCACGAAACTTGCGTGGCGCCTTATTATTTACCATGGCGTCATGGGGCCTAGATTGAAATTCGAATCTGTGTGACCGTTACAGTTGCTGCACTGGTGTGCTGCTGTTTGCAGCCTGATGGACAGCATCAGTGCCATGGGTTTGGCTCGCGACACACGAGGTTGCTGGTGTTTCTTACCCCGCAAGCCAAAGGTAAAGTGCAGGGAACAGCCCTGGTGCTGGTGAGAGTGCAACAGTTTAGGTCGAGGTGTGGGTGGTAGGTAGCTGTTGCAGAGGTGCAGTGTTCGCTAGATTTCGTGCGTTGGCATGCAGTACAATGTGTTTGCTGGTGGTATGGACTGCGGGCAGGTGCGGGCAGGTTGGTGGAGGTCTGGTGGTTCCTGGTGTGGTGTGGTGGTATGGGGCCTAGATTGAAATTTGAATCTGTGTGACCGTTACAGTTGCTGCACTGGTGTGCTGCTGTTTGCAGCTGATGGACAGCGTCAGTGCAATGCTTTTGGCTTGCGACACACGAGGTTGCTGGTGTTTCTTACCCCGTGTTGACTGATTCCTTGCAATGCGTGGTAGCCTGCGATTACCATGATGGCATGTTGTGGCTGACGATGGTCGATAGCTGAATGCGAGTGAATCAATGAATTGGTAAATGATAATTGTTAACCTTTGTGGCGGTGCTGGTGAGAATTATTGCATCATTTATATTGGTACGGAATCGATTTGATTTTGGTTCTGGTAGTGCTGCTGGCGCTGATTGTGGTGCTGGTTGTGCTGCTGGTGGTGTTGGCGCTGGTGTTGGTGCTAGTGGTGGTGCTGATGGTGGTGGATGATGGTTCTGGTCATGGGTGCCTGCTGGTGCTCACGGTGGTGCTGAATGTGGTGATGGTGGTGTTTCCGCTGATATTGATGCTGGTGCTGTGTGCGGTGATGATGACGGTGATCGTGGTGACGATGGTGCTATATAGGTGTTGTTGCATTAGCTTATCTTGGTGCTCGACAATAATGCAGCTGTTTCATGAGCGGACCTGCATAAAACCGACCTCAAGCGTTTCCAATCCACCAACCTCAAACCACACCATGGCACACAGCAAGCTCATCAAGATCCAGTTTTTGTTGTCCTTGCAGGTGTTGTCCATTTGTAGAAACGCGTCTTGAAACGCCTTTACCTCAGGTAGGAAATCGTCCTTGCTGCCTTCATGTCGACGGTCATCGAGATCAGGACCGGCAAATTGTAAATCGTTTGCGCCTGTGGACTTTTCTTCAGCTCCTGTCCCTTTCTGTCCCTGATGATCGATCTTTTTCCTGTTTTCTATTAGTTGATCGTTGAGAGCCCGGCATAGACATTCCAGGTTCAGATTGGTGTCCCCAGCAAACATCGATGAATAAAACAATCTGTCCTTGCAAACACTGCTGTGCAAACGGACCCCAGTCGCTTTCCACACCAGGCCTGCCCCAGAGGACTTTCCGATGTTAGGAAGGTGGTTTTGGCCTTGTCCATGCCGTCAATGTTGAGGCTGATGACCCCAAACTTCTCTTGCGCCAAGACGCATTTAACTTCAACGCCATAGTATTACGGCCATCAACAGTAAGTACGGGGTAATGGGAGATGAAAAAGTAAAAGAAACTTACGGTAAAAATACAATTTGCTGGTCCTGATTAATTGCCAATGGTCCTTCAAAGATTATAAAACAAGACAACATCCAAGAATGGTGAGTTCTGCTAGCTTACCTTCCATTCCCGGATAATTTTTTTTAGCTTCCACTTCGTCGTTCTTTTCCTGTGCGGCTAGGATCCTGCCAACTATTTCATCTTCGACAGGACAACCTTTTCCTGCAAGCATTGTGCAAACAGACTGAGTCGTGGTGAAATCTGCAAAAAATGATAAGACAAAGAAATGATACTTCGATCATTGTCTGTGGCTGTGCTGGTGGTGGCGCTCGTGGTGCTGCAAGCGTAGCAGTTTTAGTGGCGCTGTTGCTGCTGCTGCTATTTATGGCGAAGGTGGTCATAATGTTGTCAATGCTGGTGATAGTGATGATGGTGCTGGTGGTTGCGCTGTTGTCGTTGCAAGGGGTAATGCTGGTGATGCTGGTATACGTAGTGATGGTCCTCAGTTAGCTTTTGTGTTGTTTGAACATATTCTTTTTTGTTTGTGAGGTGTTGTTGTGTCAGCTGGAAACCGTGCAATGAAGAAGACGACACAATGAAGTCAGAGTACTTGTCGTGCCATAGACTGTAAAATGAAGATCTCTTCAAACCTCCTACTTTATACCCAACTTGCAACGAGAGCGTCCGGAAGAATATTTACATGGTTTTGAGGTACTCGTCCTTGGTCGCGCCCAAGACTTTCTTATAACCATCCGTGGGGCCGATCTCTTTCATGGTGGCTAGAATATCGTCCAGGAATTCCTACATATTAATATACGTAATGTGATGCACATTCATTCTGTAGATGTCACGACAGTTCAATGTTATTTTCTACCATAGTATTGCTCCTTTGTTGGGATGGACGTCTCGAAGCTGCCTTTCTGCTTCCATCCTCGCCTCTCAACGCTGCCTGGACCCATGTTCTAGCTGTGGTGGATGCAGCAATACCGTGGATATAGAGGAAGCAGACCGGGCACAATTTTAAGCCTGCACAAGCATACCGACAAAAAGAGACGTGTAAGGTTGTGTGTCTTTCGAAAAACGCAATGCCAAAGGTCGAGGTGCCGACCAAACCAAGTCAAATTTGCCAGTTCATAATCGTTATTGGCCCACCAAACGTCCCTGGGTTTTGCAGATGGGTCAACACGCTTCCGTTGCTGCGTCAACATTTGCTGAAAAACATAGCAAACACCGTCGTCACGCATTTTGTTATATATGTAATACATATGTATTATAACATTATTTATTATTTGCTTGATTTGAATACAATGACAAACCATTAGTTTGTTTTTTTTGCTTTCCGAGTCTTTGCATTCGAATTCAGCGATCGTCATTTTGCAAATCGAGGCTGTATCACAAACAAACAAATAGTATTACGTGGGTGCTGATGCAACGGACAAAGCAACCGAGGTCAAGTACCATAGACTTGGCTCCATTGAACATCGTGTATTGTCGCATTGTCGCGAAAGCAGCCTCCCGTGTCGGATTGAAGGCATCGCTCAACAACAGAGGTTTCCAGAGATCTTACATGTTCCAAGAACCAAGCAAAATGCATGTTATGGGCAAGGAGGCCATAACGAAGCTTGCCTTGTTTTCCCCAAAATTTTCTTTTTATGGGTCCAGACTTCATTGCAAGAACCTGCAGGAGAAGATATCGGCGAGAGTCAGAGAGAGAGAGAGAGAGGGAGAGGGAGAGAGAGAGAGAGACACCACCACCACCATGACCAACAATAAAACCAGCAAAGCAATCATTTTGATACATCCTGGCCGCTCTAGATGCCAGGCTGACAGTCCAGAGAAGAGCTTGACTGCTATTGAAAGAAAGCAAGAGGAAGATCTGTTTCGGTTGTAGTTGATGGTGCTTGCTTGACATTTGGTGGTTTGTGATGTTGAGCTAGAGAGAGAGGAGATCAGCTGGTCATTTTAAATTTGATACAGCATAATTTTTAATACTCAGACGTTAAACAAGAAGACACGAAAAGATAGGTAGAAAAAAAGAGAATGGTCGTTTCAGTTGTAGTTGGTGGTGCTTACTGGTGACACCTGGTGCTTCATGTTGATTAGACAGAGAGAAGGAGAGAAAAGGACAGAGATCCTGGGCCTGAATTCGTTGTCATACAGATTCCTGCATGAGACAAACTCCCCCATATATTTGCAGCTCTGATACGTTGCGCATTGATTTAAAGGACACGGCTCTGTTATCATTAGCGTATGAGATCACCAGAAGGTTTGCACCAGGGACAGGCGTCGGAGTTTTAATATTTTTTGACAAGAAAGTGCTCGGTCTGCTGGAGTTTGCTGAAGTTTCGCTTGAAGTTTTGATATTTGTCGACAAGAAATTTTGGGATTTGGCAAAAGGATTTTTTTCCTGGTGATTTGCCTGGTGATTTGCCTGGTGTTTTTGACCTCGAGATTGACTCGTTGAATGACACCAAACTTCAGACATTGATAAAGACACCACGATGTGGTGCTTTTTTCATGTTTCACTCTGCGGTAGCAGTAAGCAATGAATATTAATCTTTCGTTCCTGTATGTTCAGGATCCGTCTGCTTTCTTGATGATAGCTGACACGAATTTTGAAAACATTGAAAATTTGAGCCCCCTTGAGACTTGTCTTGGTGTTCTGACCAGTTTATTTTAAATTGTTTGTTTTGTTTTGTTTTGTTTTGCTTTGTTTGTTTTGTTTGTTTTGTTTGTTTTGTTTGTTTTGTTTGTTTTGTTTGTTTTGTTTGTTTTGTTTGTTTTGTTTGTTTTGTTTGTTTTGTTTGTTTTGTTTGTTTTGTTTGTTTTGTTTGTTTTGTTTGTTTGTTTGTTTGTTTGTTTGGTTTGTTTTGTCGTTTTGTGTGTTTAAATTTGTTTAGCTTTGTTTAGCTTTGTTTGTTTTGTTTGTTTTGTTTGGTTTGTTTGGTTTGGTTTGGTTTGTTTGGTTTGTTTGGTTTGTTTGGTTTGTTTGGTTTGTTTGGTTTGTTTGGTTTGTTTGGTTTCCTTTGTTTGATTAATTGGTTTGTTTTGTTTTATGGGTTACAGTCCGTATGCCTAGACCTTCGAATTCTATTCTTGACTAGCATAGCTAGCTATATATACCTTGATCATGATGATTGCAAATATTAACTGCTGATCATGACAATTTGAGCCTGTTTGAGACTTGTGTTTTTTCATTATGTCCCCAGCGTAAGCATTAATATTAATTTTTTTTTTCAGCAATGATTCCTAATTGTGCAAACGTCCAGGCGAATTTTCCCCACAACATTCAGTATATATACATATATATATATGTATATATATGCATATATATTATTATTATTATTATTATTATTATTATTATTATTATTATTATTATTATTATTATTATTATTATTATTATTATTATTATGGACACCGTGATAGCCCAGTGGTCAAGTTCTACCATCTGGGCCCTGTCGCCAGTTCGATTCCCGTCGGTGCCACCAGTATTTTCATTGAACATACCGGCCCGTCTGGACCAGTATTTTCATTGAACATACCGATCCGTCTGGAAGTGTTGGAACTGCCCTTGCGGGGGTGTCATTAGAGCTTATCGTCAATTCTTCGTACTCCCCTCACGGGTGAGACGATGGAGGCGCATGTGCAGAAATGCATCAGCCATTGACAGAGAAGCACTATTATTATTATTATTATTATTATTATTATTATTATTATTATGGACACCGTGATAGCCCAGTGGTCAAGTTCTACCATCTGAGCCCTGTCGCCAGTTCGATTCCCGTCGGTGCCACCAGTATTTTCATTGAACATACCGGTCTATTTCTGGACCAGTATTTTCATTGAACATACCGGCCCGTCTGGAAGTGTTGGAACTGCCCTTGCGGGGGTGTCATTAGAGCTTATCGTCAATTCTTCGTACTCCCCTCACGGGTGAGACGATGGAGGCGCATGTGCAGAAATGCATCAGCCATTGACAGAGAGGCACTATTATTATTATTATTATTATTATTATTATTATTATTATTATTATTATATTTCCATGGGCTGATTGGTATAAAGCTCCTAGAGTAATGTTCTATGCCGTCACTTCCTTTATTCCACCGATTGGTGTGGAGACTTTCCTTATGGAATGGAGGACTGGATGCACATGGCCTTTTGGCTCAGCAATTGGCAGGAGATACACTATTATTATTATTATTATTATTATTATTATTATTGGAGGCGCATGTGCAGATTCGCATCAGCCATTGACAGAGAAGCACTATTATTATTATTATTATTATTATTATTATTATTATTATTATTATTATTGTTATTATTGTGGACACCGTGATAGCCCAGTGGTCAAGTTCTACCATCTGGGCCCTGTCGCCAGTTCGATTCCCGTCGGTGCCACCAGTATTTTCATTGAACATACCGGTCTATTTCTGGACCAGTATTTTCATTGAACATACCGGCCCGTCTGGAAGTGTTGGAACTGCCCTTGCGGGGGTGTCATTAGAGCTTATCGTCAATTCTTCGTACTCCCCTCACGGGTGAGACGATGGAGGCGCATGTGCAGATTTGCATCAGCCATTGACAGAGAAGCACTATTGTTATTATTATTATTATTATTATTATTATTATTATTATTATTATTATTATTATTATTATTATTATTATTAAATCTGCCTTGGAGTGTTGACTGTGACATATTTGAGGGAAATCCCGATGAAAAAACCTAGTCACACTTGCTAAACAGAGTTCCAGCCCAATGGCCTCAAGGCGTTAAACTGTGACGCCAACTCATAACCCTTTGGTGGTAGATGCTGGGGAGGAGGGTCGTTGCGCGCGTAAAAGATCTTAAACTCCGCATATGCTGGTTGATAGCCCAGGACCCAGCAGACACCAGATTGTTATGGGTGGGGTTTCGAGGCAGCTCTAGCAACCGCGCTTGGTGTATGCACTTGCACATTCGGTGACGTCTTGCAAGAGGTTGCTGGGACTGCGCAATAACCTCGGCTTAGTGCAGTCTTGCCCTCAGGAGCTCCATCGGTGGCCCCGATCATCAGGCGAGAGACTGACACGGGGGGTGGAGGACCTCGAACAAGGGTATTGGAGGCTTATGTCCGTTGAGGATATGCCATTAGCTGCATCAGTACGCCTCAGATGTGATAAATCTGCCTTGGAGTGTTGACTGTGACATATTTGAGGGAAATCCCGATGAAAAAAACCTAGTCACACTTGCTAAACAGAGTTCCAGCCCAATGGCCTCAAGGCGTTAAACTGTGACGCCAACTCATAACCCTTTGGTGGTAGATGCTGGGGAGGAGGGTCGTTGCGCGCGTAAAAGATCTTAAACTCCGCATATGCTGGTTGATAGCCCAGGACCCAGCAGACACCAGATTGTTATGGGTGGGGTTTCGAGGCAGCTCTAGCAACCGCGCTTGGTGTATGCACTTGCACATTCGGTGACGTCTTGCAAGAGGTTGCTGGGACTGCGGAATAACCTCGGCTTAGTGCAGTCTTGCCCTCAGGAGCTCCATCGGTGGCTCCGATCATCAGGCGAGAGACTGACACGGGGGGGTGGAGGACCTCGAACAAGGGTATTGGAGGCTTATGTCCGTTGAGGATATGCCATTAGCTGCATCAGTACGCCTCAGATATAGTATAGTATTATTATTATTATTATTATTATTATTATTGTGGACACCGTGATAGCCCAGTGGTCAAGTTCTACCATCTGGGCCCTGTCGCCAGTTCGATTCCCGTCGGTGCCACCAGTATTTTCATTGAACATACCGATCCGTCTGGACCAGTATTTTCATTGAACATACCGATCCGTCTGGAAGTGTTGGAACTGCCCTTGCGGGGGTGTCATTAGAGCTTATCGTCAATTCTTCGTACTCCCCTCACGGGTGAGACGATGGAGGCGCATGTGCAGAAATGCATCAGCCATTGACAGAGAAGCACTATTATTATTATTATTATTATTATTATTATTATTATTATTATTGTGGACACCGTGATAGCCCAGTGGTCAAGTTCTACCATCTGGGCCCTGTCGCCAGTTCGATTCCCGTCGGTGCCACCAGTATTTTCATTGAACATACCGATCCGTCTGGACCAGTATTTTCATTGAACATACCGGCCCGTCTGGAAGTGTTGGAACTGCCCTTGCGGGGGTGTCATTAGAGCTTATCGTCAATTCTTCGTACTCCCCTCACGGGTGAGACGATGGAGGCGCATGTGCAGAAATGCATCAGCCATTGACAAAGAAGCACTATTATTATTATTATTATTATTATTATTATTATTATTATTATTATTATTATTATTATTATTATTATTATTGGACACCGTGATAGCCCAGTGGTCAAGTTCTACCATCTGGGCCCTGTCGTCAGTTCGATTCCCGTCGGTGCCACCAGTATTTTCATTGAACATACCGGTCTATTTCTGGACCAGTATTTTCATTGAACATACCGGCCCGTCTGGAAGTGTTGGAACTGCCCTTGCGGGGGTGTCATTAGAGCTTATCGTCAATTCTTCGTACTCCCCTCACGGGTGAGACGATGGAGGCGCATGTGCAGAAATGCATCAGCCATTGACAGAGAAGCACTATTATTATTATTATTATTATTATTATTATTATTAGTCACACTTGCTAAACAGAGTTCCAGCCCAATGGCCTCAAGGCGTTAAACTGTGACGCCAACTCATAACCCTTTGGTGGTAGATGCTGGGGAGGAGGGTCGTTGCGCGCGTAAAAGATCTTAAACTCCGCATATGCTGGTTGATAGCCCAGGACCCAGCAGACACCCGATTGTTATGGGTGGGGTTTCGAGGCAGCTCTAGCAACCGCGCTTGGTGTATGCACTTGCACATTCGGTGACGTCTTGCAAGAGGTTGCTGGGACTGCGGAATAACCTCGGCTTAGTGCAGTCTTGCCCTCAGGAGCTCCATCGGTGGCCCCGATCATCAGGCGAGAGACTGACACGGGGGGGTGGAGGACCTCGAACAAGGGTATTGGAGGCTTATGTCCGTTGAGGATATGCCATTAGCTGCATCAGTACGCCTCAGATATAGTATTATTATTATTATTATTATTATGATTATTATTATATATATATATTTGGACACCGTGATAGCCCAGTGGTCAAGTTCTACCATTTGGGCCCTGTCGCCAGTTCGATTCCCGTCGGTGCCACCAGTATTTTCATTGAACATACCGGTCCGTCTGGACCAGTATTTTCATTGAACATACCGGTCCGTCTGGAAGTGTTGGAACTGCCCTTGCGGGGGTATCATTAGAGCCTATCGTCAATTCTTCGTACTCCCCTCACGGGTGAGACGACGGAGGCGCATGTGCAGAAATGCATCAGCCATTGACAGAGAAGCACTATATATATATATATATTTATGTATATACGGCTGTCTATCCGCAAAGTATAAAACAAGCCGTTAAAATGTGTAAAACCAACATTAGACATATAGAAAAAATGTCCAACCCTTGTAAAAACCGACGAAGGTTTTCCAAAAATCAACCAACTAAGCACATTTAGAAAGAATTAAGACATATTAAGCACATAGTCCATATTTTTACTACATAAAAATATATATAAACAAAGTTTATATGGACTATGTGCTTAATATGTCTTAATTCTTTCTAAATGTGCTTAGTTGGTTGATTTTTGGAAAACCTTCGTCGGTTTTTACAAGGGTTGGACATTTTTTCTATATGTCTAATGTTGGTTTTACACATTTTAACGGCTTGTTTTATACTTTGCGGATAGACAGCCGTATATACATAAATGGTCATAGGGGGGAAGGGGGGGCGGTTTCAACGAAGTTGAAACGGGGGGGTTGGGGGGATAATATGAGAGTAAAAAAATGTAGTGCTTATGTAGTGCTTGTTGAGCACAAAAAGCAGTCCTGCTTCTTTTTGTGTATATGAGCACGGGAGAGAGAGTTTTTATAAAATACCGCTTCCTACATAGTGTCCAATCCCTACGTTGGCCGTGTCCGACTTCAGTTTTTGATGGTTGGACACTTTTTATTATGTTTTTTAAAGGATTTTATATATTATTATTCTTACTATTAATACTTTTTTTACTTGGACAGGGTGTCCAACCTTACATAAGAAAAATAAAAAAAAAATATAGTCTCTACTAAAATAGTATAGCCCTATATAAAAGGGTTTTCGGCTCCCAAGGCCAAAGGGCGGACAGGGGGCAGGAAGATGAATTTTAATAAATCTCCCTCTGCTCTCTCTCGCAGTCGTCCGACCTTTAGCCAACGTGTGGTGATGGAAATCCAGTGGAAATCCACACAAACAAAAATGGCAAAAATGGAATGAAAACACAAAGGCAAAACATAAATGACTTCAACCATTGTAAAAAAATAGGAAACCATAACACAACATCACATAAGCCACCAACCACCTCACAAAGCAACTAATCACACCGCCCCGCACAAAACGAAAAGGCAATAGGTAAAAATAATAATAATTTTGATAGCATTAAAAAAGTTCAGCACACACAATGAGGTACGTATCTCAAGTCAAAAAAAGCACAATGAGGTATGTATCTTGCAACCAAAAAACAAGTTTCTTGGTTTTCTTGCTTTTTCGTGGCATAAATCTCTTTCTTTTGATATTGTTTTAAAATAATATAATTATATAATGGATATAAAACTTTTCAATGCTGACTGCTTGGAACAAATACCCAAGATAGAAGAAAAAGTTAATTTGGTTTTAGTTGATTTACCATATGGACAGACTGACTGCGAGTGGGATACTGCCATAGACTTAAAGCAAATGTGGGTAGAACTTAAAAAAGTATGTAAGCGGAATTGCGTATATATATTCTTTACAACTACTAAATTTGGCTACAAACTCATTCAATCTAATGAGAAGTGGTTTAGGTATGACATAGTATGGGAGAAGAGTTCTAATGCTGGGTTTCTTAATGCTAACAAGATGCCACTAAGAAAACATGAAATGATGTATGTGTTTAATGAGCCGAGCAGACCGAAGGGAGAAAAATTAACATACAATCCACAGAAGACGGAGGGTGAAGCATACAAACACAAAGGAGGTACATATTCAAATGTTTATGGAAAGACTAACTTTGAAACTATCAATAAAGGTGACAGACATCCAGTTTCAATCTTAAAATTCAACAACCCACCAAAATCGCTTCATCCCACACAGAAACCAGTTGAACTATGCGAATGGTTAATTAAATCGTATTCAAACGAAGGCGACTTAGTGCTAGACTTTACGATGGGAAGCGGGACGACTGGGATTGCTTGCATGAATACTAAACGGCGATTTATAGGTATTGAGAAAGATAAAGACATATTTGAAACAGCGAAAAAAAGAATTGGCGAACATAATTTAATATAAAAAATATAAACTTGTCGTATATACACTGGCCAATGTGGAGTGAGAGTGATAGAAAGTTTGTGAGGCAGTTAAAAGTAGCAGACACTGAACAAAAAGTTTATATTGTTGTATCTAATCATTTTGATAGTGACCATAAGCCGTCAATCGCCTTTCATAATTCTATAATGTTATTATTTTCTAACAAAACTACTGACGAAGAAGCACTTGAAGCATTAAAAGTTATTTACCCCAAGTATGTCTTAATATATCCGAATCTGCAATCAAGACGACAACGAATATCTGAAGTTAGAATGAAGGCAATTAAGCCAAATCAAAGTGAAAAAGTTTATGAAATGTCTAAACTAGATAAATACTTCAATTTGAACGAAGATGAAAGAATTGAAATCGTAGAAGGATACAAGAAAGATGTGAAGCAAAAGAATGAAGAAAAAATACAAATAGATGTGCGGGATGTGATGGCGAAAATGAATGAAATGATCATGAGCGATGATGTCTATATGAAACTGCTATCATTAATGATAGCAACTGGTGCCCGCCCCGTAGAGATATTTGATAAGAATACATATGAATTAATCCCTGATAAGCCGAGTTGGTTAAGAGTGAATAATCTAGCGAAGAAGCGAGAGGGGCAAAAGAAGAATTGGACAGAAAGGCCAGTTATTCTTTTTACTCCCGAATTTGTAATTGATAAAGTAAATTCAATTAGAAATCATTTCAAGAAAAAGAAAGCGGTTATTATCAACGATGACGGGCAATTAGACAAACAAAAAAACAATGAGTTAAACAAACGAATAATTAAAATCTTTCCGTGGCTGGAGAACTATAAACAGAATAGCAGTATGCTGAGAAAGTTGTATGCAAGTTTATCTTATTCCAATTTTGCCAATCCAAAGTTGGAGAACTATAACACATGGGTAAGCAATGTGCTGGGACACGGCGATATGATGACAAGTTTTTCGTATTCATGGGTAAATGTGGCCGATCCTGAGGAGATTAAAGCAGAAGGGATTAAAACAGAACTTGAAGAGTTAAGAAGAAAGATACATTTATATCTGAATTTAACTAATATTAGCGAAAACGGAGAAGAGGAAAGCAAATATGAACCATTAGGAAAGAGAGCGAGCCGTGCAGATAAACTTGAATTATTGGAAAAAATATGGAACGATTACGAAGGGCAAATAACAAATACTAAACTACGGCAATTAAGCGGGATAGGAGCAGTGCTCGTCAATGAGTTTGTAAAGCAGAAGAAGGAAAAGCCACAAGAAGAGGAAACAAAAGCACCATTAAGAAGAAGTGCTAGAATTAAAAAGAAGGCTAATACTTAACCACAATCAATGGGGGCTCTCCATATTTTAGTCTAAGATTAGACTCTCGCCTGTAGCATTTAATGGAGCAGATTGTGAAAAACTCAATACTATCCACACCATAGAAATTGCCTGCTATAATCGGAGGATGCGACCGGAATGTGCGAGACAAACCGCATATATTACAAAATTCTTCTCCATATTTCGTCAGGGGCATTTCTGCATAAACAAATGTTCTTATGTGGCCAACGATATCCGCGGGCAATTCGTGTATTATTATTGACATGATTTATATTATATAAGTTGATTTAAATTAAATCAACTTTGAATATAGAATGAACCTTTTTGGTCAAAGCACGAGCACTCCATCGTCATCATCTACATCGTCATCATCTTCTTTATCAATAGATAATATTAAAGATGCTTTACCAACAACGGCCTTCGGAGAATTGAGAACGGCCACTTTATCGCCAGTATTGCAAAATGTATTTACATATGGTATCAATACTCGTTTCTTTGACAAAACAGAAACAAACGGCGGGGTGGTATCAACTGCTAATTCAATGGCGGTTTTAACGACATCGGCCTCAGGTAATTCAACCGCACAGATTACGACTATAGAGAGAGCAAAATATAGAAGTGGCATGGGCTTGGTTGCTAGATTTTCCGCATTGTTTCCGTCATCTACCACCGCGACTACCTTTAATTGCGATATCGGCATAGGCACACCAGCAGACAATTTATGTTTTAGACAATCAAACTCGGGAATGTCTGTTGTAAGAACGGCGGGGAGTGTTGAAAATGTGGTTAGTCAGTATGCTTGGAATGTTGATAAATGTGATAATACGGGAAACTTCCCCGCGATTGATTTTACCAAATTGAATGTGTTTGAAATCGTTGTTCAATATCTGGGTAGCGGTCAGATTACATTCAAAGTTGAAAACCCGCGAACTGGACGAATGGAGATAATTCATGCGATTAAATATGCGAGCACTGCTACTACTCCATCATTAGATCAGGCGGCATTTGCTATTTATGCGAAGGCATATTCGTCAAGCCTTCAATCCGTTGTTATGAAAACGGCGAGTATGTTTTTGGCAGTTGAAGGGGTTATTGATCGGACTATTGCTATAACAAACTCGTATGACAATGTAAAAACTATAGGAGCAACTGAGAATGCCATATTTACTATTAGAAACCGCGCCACATTCAAAAGCAAAACGAATTACAACATAATCTACTTTGAGAATTTGTGTATAAGTAATTCAGATACTAAAACATGTATTGCGAGAATTATTCTTAATACCACATTGGAGGAACACCTTCTTATTCAAATTACGATACAAACACATCATTGGCAGAGGTAGATACGGCGGGGACAACAAGAACGGGCGGAAGTGTGATATTTACATATGTGTTGTCTGGTGGTTCATCTATATATATTGATTTGTCTCAATATAATATTAAGATAGGGTCAGGCAAGACATTTACTATATCCGCACAAAATACAAGCGGTGGAACGGCGAGTATTTACGCTTCATTGAACTGGATTGAAGACCAAATTTAAACAAAAAAAAATACACACTTTCAAAAATACAGGCTTTCAAACTTTTTTTCTATCTCTACTGCTAGATTGTTAATATTTGTTTTTTTGTCATTTCCTCAACAATTGGTGCATGGTATTTCCTTAAATACCGATAAAACTGATCCATATTAGTCCCGCACGGGATTATATCTTTTTTTTGTTTCAAACGGCACTCGTTGACTAGCCGTTATCAACTTAAACAATTTATCTATATTGTCCAAAAATATCATATATAATAAGGGAAATTATAGTCCAAATGTAAATAAACCGATAGGATTACGCATGATACGCCTTTAAGAGAATACTAACTTCAAAATTGACAGGAACCTCCAAAACTTCACCGCCCGCATTTCTAATTACAATATCAATAGACCTTAAACTTTTTGTTGTATTAAATGGCACATAATCGGCGACATCATTAGAACTCTCAAAGTAGCACTGGACTCCATACGGCTTGTCTAAATTACATTTACCGACCACGGAGAAATTACCATTTGCTTCAACTAAACCAGACTGATTTAAAGCACGGCTATGGACATAAACGGCCGTTTCACCGATTAGATTGACTATAGATTGCATCGTGCTACTCGCCGCCGCCGAGATATCGGCAGTTAATCCTATCTTATCGCTAATCGTGCTGTTGTCAAGATCGAAAGCATACGTATCACCAGTGAAAGCGAAATTCAATTTATTAACGGAGTTCAAAGTTATAACTACGGAGTTAGGGGTAATTGCTGAATTAATCGCAGTTTGAAGAGCGGTAATAAATGTATCAATGGTGTATTGATTTGCTGTTACGATTGCCGTTTTTGTAGCCGATCCAGTTGTTTTAATCAATGTGAGAGTGTTGGCATAACTCGGTATGTTTGGGAAAACATTTGGGATAGAGATACTTTTAACGACATAAGCACTGATTATATCAATATTACGACCAGTTGCTGGTAAATCAACGACGAAACGGCCATTGTGAGTAGAAGCGGATTTGGATTCTGTTTTATCGCTTGAGGAGATACGAAGGAGGAAATTTTTTGCGGTTCGCTTTTCGTCTTCAAGATTGGAGATAGTAAAAGACATTGCTATATTATATTATATTTTAATTTTTAATTTTTTAATCTTTTTTGACTACACATACTAAGAGAGATTTTGAATAAATAAGGGCTACTGCTTAACAACGCACGAGATGGATAGATAGCCGCGACTTTAACATATTTCAACCAAGCAGTGATGGCACGAGTAACATTATAATCGGCCGCATAACGAAGAGTGACTTCCGCAGTTCGTGAGTTATTAACCGCAATTCCAGATGCTCCAATGTGTGGCGACTGATTGAGTTCTGGATAATGGTAGCAAATCCTCCGTTATTATCTGCGTAAGTAGACCGAAGGAGCATAAAATTTGCGAAAGTTTTCAAGAGAAACAGATGACGACATGTAAGCATCACGAATACCCATAGTCGCTTGAAGATTGTTAATATACAATTCGGCACATCCTCGTTGAACGCAGCAAGATATCGGTGCTTCCTCCTAGTTCCATCTTTTGTTGCGGAGCATACCAATCACCAATACGGCACTGATATTGCTTATAAGGCATTTGAGCAGTTCCAAGGTTATCAATACTAGCATGTCAGCGAAGCACGTTTTGAGTGACGATATACAAGCACTGAGCACGAGCAACGGCTTTATTCACTTGAAGATTAAAATCATCCGATGTCCCTGGGTTCGCCTTTTGATTGTAATATGTTTCATAAGTGTATGGAAGCCCATCCTTGCTTCCCATCTGTTCCATAACATTTCTCTGGACACTGGGGCAAGAGAGAATGTCTCCAACATAACCACTGGATTTGATATGGTGAAAGTCAAAGCAGAACATAAACTCATCGGGAATCCCACCAGTGGCAGATCCAATAATTGTCAATGCTTCCTGAGGTGGAGCAAATGTCAAACGAAGCCTCATACCACTAATCAGAGAGGGAGGAATGAGAGTTTCTTCATTAAACACTCCCGAAAAGTAATGGAGAGGAATACAAACTCTCAAAAATTACCAGTGCCAACGGCCGTAGGAGTGTTAATGCAAAATTAGTAACTGAAGTGTCGGTAACATTAGCATTAACTTCAACATTTTCTCTCTGTCCCGCCATCTGTGCTTGCCTGCGATAATCAAAAGATAATGCCACGGGAGAATATTTCGCACCAATTTATTTAAATCTTCAATTCGTTCAAGTTCGCTACCATCCTTGCTTTCCAACAAAAATCTTTCAAAAATAGCAGTCGCGGGAGTGTTTTGAAAACCAATGGCACAATCTTTAGTATCTTTAGTAGTCCAAACCATCTGCTTTAATGTCAAACGACAAATAACAATTCTTTCCATAAACAAAATCAGTGCTTGCCTGTAATGTAAAAATCATTTCAGTCCCGAGCACTGCTGTAAGTCTGCTGGTCGGCGAAGTTCTTCTTAAAGATACTTCCCTGTTCAGAGAGAGCCAGACTTGCTGGAAACTCATATCTGAGGTTGTTGAGGGTCATCAACTCCTCAGTAACTTCAATCTCCTTTTTTCCATTTTTGTGTGTGGGTGTGAGGTGATAAATTCGCAATGCTACTATACTAAAAAAATAATAATAGAAATTAAAAATAATTATTTATTCACCTGAAACGGATTGTTTAATAATATCAACAGATTTTTGTATATTGTCAAGTCTTGTGTCTTGTGGTGAAGTCAATTGAAACTCTCTTGCCTCAGCATTCTCAACTGCTTTCTTTAAATAAGCCAAACTGCTAACAGCAGTGTCCAAATCAACAACATCCGCATTTTCTTTTTTATCAGAAATGTCTGTTAATGTGTTTTGAAGAGTGCTCTTCTCATACGGGACAAGGTCGCCAAACTCGGTCAATGGTTGATTAACTAACGGGGCACCATTGCTACTCCACAATTCAAACTGGTTTAGTTGAAACCCATCACTTTTTGGTCGGTTTGCTTCATTTATCTTTTAATAAAGTCAATTGGCAAACGATTTGAAGCACTTGAGTTTTTAATCATTATATAAATAAGTTAATAATTTAATATCCACATAAAATATATTTTATCAATTACCATTAATTATTTTTTTCATAATCTGTAAATTCTGGTGTGTAATTCTTTCCTCTTTCATTTTCTTTAAATCCGCTATGGCTTGATTTACATCAATGTCATTAGTTTCAGTAACCTCTTTAGGTGGTGGCGGAGTTTCCTTAGAAGCATCCTCCATTGCTTCTATCTTACTTGCGGGTGTTGTGGTAGTGTGTTTCGGCACAGCAACAGGAGTGGGATTGAACAGATTTGGGTAAAGATTGTTCAATCTTAAGTGCTGGAGACATCTCAATAGGTTTGGCATTTGGTTTAGGCAATGAAGTTTTTGCCGTTTCTATGTCTGGTATTTTTCTTTTTAATGCTTCGTCTGGCATTTGGTCTAGTTGCTGTTCATTGTTCTTACTTCCTTTGCTCACTTTTGGTTTTAATTGACACTTAATCTTGCCACTCTTAATATCCGCTTCTATCGTCTTCACTGCTAAGTATTCGGGCGATCCCTTACGAATTGTTACGAATTTTCCTTGCGCATTTTGTTTATGCCAAAGTGCGATTGCCTGATGATAGCAAGTTTTGTATAATTTAGTTGTTTCCGTCATGACATATATTATGGCGAAAAAAAAACCATTTAATTTAATTAGTTTATAAATTAGTTTGTGATTGAATTCAATCACAAATTGGTCATATCTCTATCCTTATTTAATCGTAATATAGTAGAGAAATTCTTTCTAAACTGGGTTGTTCTATCACTGGCAGTATTGTTAATTGCTAGAAATGAATAAGGTTCTGCCGTAGCATACTTAACCATATTGTAAAATTCTTTTTTGGTGAGAAAAGGACTTTCATATTCATCTGCCAGTCTGTCAAGTTCGCTCCGCCTTACTCCATTAAAAATAATCATCCAATGGCAATTAATTCTTATTCTTCGCGGGAGTTGTGTATAACTCTGAGTTGCTACCCAGACTGACACTTTAGCATGTGTTGAAGCGAAAAACAACTCGGTAAGCACTTCTGATTTGAGAAAGGTTTTACTCTGTGCTATGTCATCCAATAACAATAATATCTTTGGTGCCTTCTTAAACCCTTTAGTTTTAATCAGTTCTTTTTGTTTAGTTAATATTTCGCGCATTAGTTCTGGGCGGTCTTCTTTGATTATGTCTTCTTTTTTTAACTTGAGAGTGTCCTCCAAAATCGGGCATGGACTTAAGCAAAAGACTACTATTCTATCATAAAAACCTTTCAACATGTTCTTTTTGGCGAGTAGATTACAAATCATAACTGATTTACCTCCGCCAGTGCTGGCGCATATAACCATAGTCCCCATGGCTGGCAATATTCCTTCTTTTTGGATAGGGAGCAATTCAACACTATCTCTTTGTGTTTTAATTGGTTGTATTTCCAAGTCATTGTGAAATTTGGGCGGTTTTTTGCTATCTAACTCTGTTATTACTGGCCTGTCAATGGTAAATTCCTCGTGTGCTTTTTCTATATTGGTTTTCTCCAAACTCTGCTTCAAAAGTGTTTTTCGTGGCAACTTGTTGGCTATTAATCCTCTACGTATAGACCTCGGCATCTAATCTTATATTATAAGATATACTATATTATGGGTTTTGAAAATAGTTTGGATTGTATCTATAATTATCATATTCGGCACCAAAGGGTTGGGGTGGTGAGGCATAATTATAGAAATAAGGAGAGTAAGGACTACCAAAAGCATAATTACTTGGAGGATTGACGAGCGGTTTAAAATCCTTTCTTTCTGGACGAGTTTGGACTTGTCGCGGGATTTCAGCAGGGAAGTTTCTGGTCAGTTTTCGTTTCATTTTTGGAAATGCTCTTTTGTCTTTCATTCTGGTCTGGATGACTGCTCTATTGTATCTATTCAACATAAAGTGATTATTTGTGTTGCCATAACGTGTGTTATCTAGTAATTCAAAATCATTCTTGGTGTCTAGCATGCGATCGCGTCTTAGTTCGTTGCCTTTAATAAGTGGGTTTGTTTGTGAAGTGCCGATACCTCCATTTTGGTCGCTTGGCATTAGAAAACGAATAAGTGCTAACATATCTTCTCTTTCATCGGCGGGAGTTTTACCCATAAGTTTATCAACCAATTGGTCAATGCTTCTCATGCTATCAACCATGGCTTGATTTGGTGTTGTTGCTGGGTCTGGGTCATCTGAAACTTTGTATTCTTTCATCATTTCTTTGAGTTTTTCATCTTTAACTTTCTCCTCCAGAATGGGAGCCCCTGTTTTGTTCCACTTTTATAAACACCTCCTTCATACTCTGGTTGTGGATTTGGTGGTGCTGGTGCTTGTGTTGTTTGCGGTGCTGGTGGCATGGTTTGTGGTGGCATGGTTTGTGGTGGCATGGTTTGTGGTGGCATGGTTTGCGGTGGCATGGTTTGCGGTGCTGGTGGTTGAGTTTGTGGTGTTTGTCTTCTTGGCACACTCGCATCCCTCAATTCTAAATCCTCCAATTGCTTCATTTGGTCTGGAGTTAATTTACCCCGCATTTCTTCGTAAATTCTCTTATCCAAAATATCATCCGCATCTGCTACGTCTGATATACTAGCACCTTGATTTAGTGCTTGTTTGATAGCCTCTTCCCATCCAACTTTTGGATCGTCATAATTAGAAAGTTTAATTTTCTTTCCAGTCTTCGCTCTCAACGATTTAACAAATCCCTTTAAGTGCCTCGTTTGGGCACCTTTATCATCAAGTATGAGCAAGTTATTGCCCAGTCCAATAGTATCTGCTACTACCATATCGTCTGAGTATGCGATCGGGACTTCAACACTAAGATTTATATCTTTTTCTATACTTGGTGGAATATCTTTTGTATTTATTTTTTCTATAAAATTATTAATTGTAGTTTCATTTGCTGGTGCGATAAGAGAATATCCTTTCACACCATCGGCTTTTTCTTGTGATTTCACCATTTTATTAAAACCATCAACGAGTTCCGCATATTGTTTGCTGAATGTAGCAGGATTTACCGCTTTATTTACTTTAAATGTGGCATCCTTATCAAAACTGCCTACATTTTTCATAATACCAATCATAGACATTAATGTTTTATCTACATCGCCTATAAATCCATTATACTTCGCATCTGGAGGAGTGGTTTTGATAGTTTTCCAAAACTTCATCGCATCCCAAAAAGATACTCCGCCACGTGCCCTTCCCTGTGCTTCTAAGGCCATTCTAGATATATCTGCTTTTGAAAACCTTGAGTTGTAATTGTCAAAAATACTCTTGGCAACTTCGGCCGTAGCCAAACCATTACTCGTTAGATAATCACTCATATTGGTAATTCTTTCAAAGTATCGTTTATCGGCAAAGTCTTGGACATTCTTATCGCCAGTAGCATACAATAAATCATGTTCAAAAGCAACTAAATCCAAAGCATCTGCTGGTAGAATGTAAGGAAACTTACCGCGAGTTCTATCTTCTAATTGAAGACGGCTTTCTACTCGTGTGCCCCCACCATTATAATTACTTCCTTCGGTATGAATTCGTTCTTCTTCCAACTTAATGAGAGCATCTGGTTGAGCAGACCATGTTCTATATATTTCTCCAAGTGCTTTTCCAAGACCGAGAATTGTCATAGTCTCTACGCCCGTTTTAAAACTTCCCACGCATTTAAAGACATCATTCCAGTGGCTAATCTGCTCGCATATTCTCTTAATACATAATCACCTATTCTTTGCTGTCCGCTTGCGATCAGACGAGGATTAGGAGGAGGCAAACCCTCTGGCACTTCATTTCTTGCTAGTGCAAGCAAAAAGGTATTGAGAGCATCTGCTCTTCTTCTTCCAAGTAATCCAACATTGATTGCACGTAGTTGTGGATTGTTGGCAACAAATCTCAATATCTGCCCCACGCTAGCCTTCTCACACCATATCGCCCAACACCTGTAGCAAGGTTAAGTAATCTATTAAGTCTGGGGCTCATAATTATCTCTTGAATACTTCTAATAATAGCATTAACAAATCTTTCTACACTTCGGGGGTCATCACCTATTCGTGGCACAAGCATCTTGTGTTCGTCGCCTACCTGTGCTTCTATTAAAGCATCGTCTGGGTGTTTTCGCTCCCACTCTTCTCGGTTTTCTTTCCATTCTTTGTAATCTTGCTCCGATTGCTTTCTATCCTCTCTTCGTATTACGCGAGTTTTGTCCGCTTTGCCCTTTTCTTTCATATACGTTAAACCCTTATCGGTTAATCGTTTTAAGGCTTCTTCTTTATATTCTTGTTTTACCAATTGTGCTATATCATGCTTCATTTGCTCGATATTGTCTTCTATGTGTGCTATATCATATTTATCGGTAGCCATTGCTAATTTTCGCATTTCAATCATTTGTTCGTTCATGGGGGCGGTTCCGTGTTTTCTTTCAAATTCTTTCATATCAACACCATCATCTTTGAGGTGTGCTTTCAGTTCGTCGTAATTCATATTTACATAAATACTTCGCTTATTGTCCAAGGCACTAATCCTGTCTTTTAAATCTTCCATAGTATTCCCCCTCTTTGTTGAAGCTTCCAATAATCTATCCGCTCTAAGCCTTTC
The DNA here is from genome assembly GCA_019918135.1 of Paulinella micropora. NCBI lineage: Eukaryota > Cercozoa > Imbricatea > Euglyphida > Paulinellidae > Paulinella > Paulinella micropora. The sequence continues at coordinate 56,975 of WBZZ01005838.1, read as the reverse complement.
GCGGGCTTGATTATTGATACCTTCATTAACTTGGTCAATCCAAAATTGGTCTGCTTCATCCAACAAATACTTATGTTCCCGTCTAATTTCGTTATAATATGCAAAAAATGGTTTTTCGTGTCGTGGCATTTTTTTTATCCGCTATAATATATCATGGAAAATAAAAAAGAAAAAAGCAAGGACGAGCAACAACTTGAAGAGTTGGAAAGGCTAGGGAAGGAAATTGACCAAATCCGCATCACTCAGAACTTGGTGAATAGAAACCCCAACATTTTTAGAAAACCTGAAAATATACTTTACCGCCTGCCACTGACGGATAAGCAACGGGAGGCGATTTACAATAATATAATTAAAGAGAAAGATAATATATAATGGGGCTACGAGAGAAAGCCTTGTCATTGGGCGCGACAGACTTCGGCGAGAGTAAAGTGAAAGGAAAAAAGTATTATGTCGTCTATAACGGCCGTCGCATCAACTTTGGTGCATCTGGTTATTCAGATTATACCAAACATCAAGACGAAGACAGACGGGAAAGTTATCGTGCCAGACATCAAGCAATTAAAACAAAGGATGGAAAGCCCGCATATTTAAACAAAAACCAACCCGCATATTGGGCTTATCACTTACTTTGGTAAATTATGAATATTATAATATATGTTATTAATATTGCTTTTTGTATTACCATTTGTGCTAAGTCGCACGGCTTGCGACTTTTACTCACGGATAAGTGAAAAAAAGAATATAAGTTGTGTTTATTGTATTCAAAAAGGTATAGATACTAAATTTAAATGTATTTACAAACCGATGAGTGATTGGTGTGTTAGTTTTGATGAAGCAATGCCTTTGATGTGTTCGGGTAGTGATGCTTCTTGGTATAAAATCCACTTGTATGAGTGCTCACTTCTTACTTGAAGAAGGTGAAGACAAATGCCGATAAGTAAGGTTAAAATACCTACATAAGTATTAGCAACCTCACATGGCAAGTCCTTTTCAGATAGCCTCACTATACACAAAGTGATTATTGAAATAATAATGGTCATTTGAAACAGATATTTAATAAGTCTGCTGTCGGTTGGTCTGTTTGTCATACAACAACAATTCCAGTTATCCTCCAATTCGTGCTCTACTTTTTTTTCCTCATTCTTTAGTTCAATATCCAAAACACGAGATTTTAATTCAGGAGTTAGTTCGCCATCCATATCCATAATAGGCGGGGGTCTGTGAAGTCTAGTCGTATTATTGTTTGACATTTTCTCTAATTTCTTGTAGTATATTCATGAGATTTTTATTTTCTTTCTCTAAATTATCTACTCTATCTCGGACATGTCCGAGATTATCCGCCATATGTTGAAATCCGCTGACCAATACAGGTATAAAGTCCGTATATGTTATGCCTTCAAGGTAGCCTTCTCCATCCTCTGCTTTCATTCCACTTTCAGATACAAATTCAGGAAATACTTTTTTGACTTCGTCCGCAATAAATCCGTGGCCTTTTTTTTCTTTCTTCTCATCTGATTTCCAATAATATAAACAACAATTTATCTTCATTAGTTTATCGCAACAATCACCGCAGTCTAATGTTTTAATATCCGATTTTAGCCTTCTGTCCGAGGAGTTTGTCCAAGCACCATTAAGCGGGATATAATTATAACTACCTGACGGCTCGCCAGTAGTAGAGTTTGAAGTAGTCCAAGCATGAAGCAAACCAGTTGAAGAAACTATTGATGCATAATTCGTATATCCTCCCGATTTAAAAAATAGTTGCGGGTCGTTAGTAGCGGCGGGTCTTTTTCGTATTAATAAATTACCGCTGGATGCTGTTGGTAAAACTAACTCTCCCGATGTATTAATATTAATCGCCTCATTCCAAGTTATATTATTTCCCGCTGTCGTTCCACTATTATAATAAAAAGCAAGTTTGTTTGAGATTTTGTATATTTGAAAGTTTGAGCCAGAATTACTTGATTTCCAGTTTGAGCCGTCATAATAGCAATCAAAAATTAAAGCAATATTGTCGTGTGCCCAGTTTAATAATTGAAATGTTGGGTAATCGTCTGTTGATATTACCGCCTGTAAGTGTGCTCCTCCGATATTACTTGCTGTTCCATATAATTCTAATCCGCCCGTTGCTCCATTTACTTTCGTTGTTCTGCCGATGATTATCGGTTTTCCTGATGCCGTTGTTATTTTATCGCTCGTTGCCAATGTCGTCGTTGATATACCAGCACTAGCCGTTAGTAAGCCCGTTGTGCTACTAATGTCCATCGCTACATTAAACGATACATTATTCCCCACCGTTGCTCCTGATTTGTAATAGAAAATAAGATTAGTGCTTTTTTGTATTAAAAAGTTAGATGTCGCAGAAGATGATTTCCATGCCCCTCCCGACACATAAGCATCAAAACCTAACGTAATATCATTATGAGCATAATTCCACATTTGAAAAACTGGATGAGTGTCTGTTGATACAATGGCTTGTATATGTGGTCCCGCGGGGTCGCTCGCAGTTCCATATAATTCTAAGCCTCCTGTTGCTCCTACTCCTTTTGTTGTTTGTCCTATGATTATTGGTTTGCCTGATGCTGTTGTTATTTTGTCGCTCGCCGTTAATGTAGTTGTTGATATACCAGCAGTTGCCGTTAATGTTGTTCCTGTTATTGTTCCGCCACTTGTTATGTTGTTTGAATTCATATCCAAAGCACCATAAAACCGCATACCGCCAGCATTGTTAAAACGGACAATGTCAGACGAAGCACTTTTATTATCCAAAAGTTTTGAAATATAAAGTCCCGCCCCTTTTACATCGTATGCTACATTAGTGAATAGGTAGCCTCTTTGGTTAGCGGTTCCACTTGTAGCGGTATTTAAAGTGTATAAGAAATACTGATAATCACCAGTCGTCTGACTGAAAAAGATATCTCCTCCGTTTTGGTTTAATATCCTCGCCCCATTATATGTTATATTTCCACCATTAATGATATCCACATTATTGAAATCGGCTTGGCTTAATAAATTTAGTGCTCTTACATCATTTCTACTTCCATTAAATATCTTAATTCCCGTTATGGTTTGGTCTCCTGTTAGTTTCACATTTTGTCCGTCCAATGTATCTACATACGTTTTATTCGCCCCGTCTGTTGATAATGTTGGAGTTCCAAGGTTCGCTATTTTGCTACTATTACAATCTAACCCCGAAGCATTTACCCAACCGACTATCGTCCCGTCAATAATGAAACTTATTTTTTTCGCAGAAATTTCAAAGTTGTAATATGTTGCTGTTTTCATATCCAAACTAGCAATTGACCCGATATTGGCTGTGGAGTTAAAAACCACAAATGTTCCTTTTGTTGTCGCATTCGTTGAATTTCCTGTTATTTCAAGACCACTGCTATATGTCTTAATTCCTGCTATGGTTTGGTTTCCTGTTAGTTTCACATTTTGCCCGTCTAATGTATCCACATACGTTTTATTCGCCCCGTCCGTTGTTGCTGTTGGTGTGGCCAAATTTGTAATTTTTCTGTTGTTCAAAGATAGTGTAGTGCCAGTTGCGGTTATAATTACATTATCCCCAGCATATAAATCAACATATGACCCTGTTATTTGTATTGGATAATAGCCCGCGGTTGCTATTTTTTGTGCCACAATCTCTCCTATATTTGTTGCCGTATCAAAGGCAATACCGATACCATCAAAAGCGGTTGGAGCAGTAGCACCCCGCACTTCTATTGTTGAAGTAAATTTTTTATTCCCTGCTATGATTTGGTCTCCTGTTAGTTTAACGACAGAAGTATCAAGAGTAGAAACATCAACACCATCAACAAGATTTACATTTGTTATGTTTTGGCTTTTCATATCAATCCCCGCACTAGCATTTACCACATTGCTAAATGTTTTGGTTCCTGCTATGGTTTGGTCTCCTGTTAGTTTAACGACTGCGGTATCAAGGGTGGATACATCAATACCATCAACATTACCAACATTTGTTATTGAAAATCCACCCATATTTAAACTACCCGTCATAGCCGTTGTGCCGTCCTTTGCAAGTTTGGTGTCGGTATATGCTTTCGTTGAAGCATCGCCGTCGTAAAATGGTGCTGGAAGTCCGCTGATTGCTGTCGTGCTGTTAAAATTTAAAACATTATTTGTCAATTGTCATTCCACCACCTGTTGTTGGAGCAAAAAGTATAGAAGAACCGACAATAGTTAGTGGATAGCCCGTGGCTCCACCCGCCTCCGACGAATAAATAGAACCCATATTATTGTTGTAATTAAAGAATAATTTGCCTGTGTTTAATGGATTTGAGTCTTTTACGGCCACATAAGTAGTAAATGTTTTATTCCCTGTTATAGTCTGGTCTCCTGTTAGTTTTACCACCGAGGTATCAAGAGCCGAAACATCAATACCATCAACAAGATTAACATTTGTTATACTTTGGCTTTTCATATCAATACCCGCACTAGCATTTATTATACTGCTGAATGTTTTAATTCCTGCTATGGTTTGGTCTCCCGTTAATTTAACCACAGCACTATCAAGAGCCGAAACATCAATACCATCAACATTACCGACATTTACTACATTAAAACCTCCCATATTCAAATCTCCAAACATCATAGTGAGGCCATCCAATCTAAGGAAAGGTGAGTTTGTATTGCGCCATTGTCCTGTGCTATAAATGAGTAGTTGGTTATTTGTGGGTGTGCCTGTTATGACTACATCCGTTAATTTATCCAATTCAAAGTCGCTTATATAATTTGAAGTCAATGTAGCAAATGAAGTATTGCCGAGCCCATCCGTTTTTAATATTTGATTAGCCGTGCCGTCCGCTAATGGCAAATCGTATTCGTTATTAATTGACACATAACCAGTATCAGATATCAACAAAGAAGAGTTATTATTTTTTGACGATATTGTTATGTCGTCAGTCCTTGCTTGTATTGAATTTGCTTCAATATGGTCGCCATATAATACGCCATCAACTTCTAAATCCTCGTCTATTATCACAGAGCCGTAATAGTGATATGCCCACGGATTGCCTAAATGGTTCATATTTAAATTCTATTATTTTATAATAAATCTTATAGTATAAGATATATATAGTTTAAAAAAAATGAATATATTTGGCCGTTCGCAAGAGCAACAATCTATTGACACAAAAACAATCGCGGTCGTGGCTACTCCTTCATTAACAAGAAACATTCAAAATGCGTATGTTGGTCTTGACCTTAGGTCATGGATGACGAGTTCCACATTTACCACTCTATGCACGGGCGGATATGGTAGCAAAACAATATCAAGTTTAGGATATGGTTATTTCATCAATGTATCATTTCGTGGTTCATTGAATTTACCCGCTCCGACTGGCATTGCCACTTTTCAGTTTTGGTTTCATATCACAGATGGCACGAATACATATGATTATTACACCGAAGTGCTAAATTATACAACCGCCATTGATTATAAGTCTTTTGATTGTGTTTGGTTAATCCAAAGATACGGAGTTCAAATGAATTTGATATGGCAGATGACTTGTCCAAACCCCTCGGACACTACTAATAACAGAACAATACGAATTGTAGATAATACAACCAATGATGCTCTGGTAACGTATGCGACTGGCGCACCATTAACCATAGAAGTGTATTATAAATCAGCATCTGCGGAGCCTGTATCTTTCAAACCTTCATATTTCAATATTGATGTAATGAGAGATATAGCACTAACTGCCTCTTACACATGAAACCTGTCATACATATCTTTTAGTGTCGTGAGTTTGCCCTCGTGTTGAGATAAGACATCGCGGAAAAATGTCTTATAATCTAACTTACCATATTTAAGAGTGGGGCGTTGCTCTGGCGGTATATGTCCGTATCTGCTTTCGTGCCATTTCTTCATATCCTCCTGCATTATGGTGCGGTCATCCACTTTCATATACAAGAAGTTAAACGGGTCTTTGGATACTTTCAAATGTGCCGTTATTATTTCATAGCAACTATACCCGTCCTCGGGTGGATTCCGCTTTGCTTTAATCGGTGTTTTCTTCTCTTCTTTTGCTTCCGTTTCTTTTTTTGCCAGTTCTTCCCCCACGTTGGCCTTAATTTCCGTAATACCAGTTTCTACTAAATCCGCAGTTTTGAATGGAGTGCTTTCCTCCTCTGCCATACTGCTAACTATGTTTTCCAGTGTAGTGGCCGACGGCATTTCTACTTTTACATTGTCGCTAGTATGTTGATCAACATTTGGTTTGTATTGTTCATAAAATGATACAATGTCGGGTTTCGTCCATTTAATGGTCGGTTTCTTAACATTGCTATCAATCTCCCATTTGGCGATCTCGTCAAGGTAGAATTGCTTTGTGCTCATACTATATAATGGATAGAAAAAAAATACCAACTGGTATTATTGTTTATTCATCGTCGTCGTCCTGTGTGCTAAATCGCCATTCTTGGTCTCCATAAATAGTTCGCCATGTGTTCTGGCATTCTTCCAGAGAGGGTAATTGTATAAATCTTGGTCTCCTTCCACCTATGGTTTTCTTTGTTTCCCTTGCATCGGGGATCAGTTTTTTCATTTGCATCCAGAAACTAGTTCGTGAGGTATGGGGATCGTTAATATTTGATTTGTATATGTCATATATTACTTCTTTTGAAACTTCTTCGCCAAATTGTATTTCTGGCATTCCGCTTGAAATATGGCCATCGTTTAAACAATCCAACCACCACTTTCTTATTTTAGATAATGTTTTTGCTTTTTGTTGTCGTAGTCCGCCTGTTAATATCGTCTCGCGATCATTAAAAGTGCTAAGGTCTCGTTCGGCAAGAAACTTCGCCAGTCGCTGTCGGTCAATTGCACGAATATCCGCAATCACTTTTCTTTTTTCGTTTTCTTTCATTAGTGCCAATTCGTCCGATACTTCCAATACCAGCCATCGTTGCTCCGTCGTTCCTGCGGGGACAACCCATTCTTCGTTAGAAGCAAGCACCAAGAAGAAGATATTTTCTAATGTGAGATTTGGTAAATATTTTTGTTTGAGAGTGAGTGTATTTTCGGATACCATTTTCTTAATAGTGCCCGCTCGTTCCTTATCACCACCCCACACCATTTTGTCCATATATACGACTATAGCCCGTGCTAGTTGTGCATTGAAGTCTCCCAATACTTCTTTCACATCGGAGGGCTGAAAGTAATATTCGCCACCAATAATATCTTTGAATATTTCAAGGATAATCCCCTTACCTGCTCGTTCTGTGCTGGTTAGCACCAAAGATAAATGTAATTTCTCCCACGGCTTTTGGTAAATGTGTGCAAACATATCTAAAACCTTTTTATAGACATTTTGGTCTCCACCGCACCATCTGTTTAGAATATACTGAAAGAATGGCTCGTTTTTCTCTTCTTCTGGAGTAAATGATTTTACATCGTGCAATGTGTCGGCGGGGACGGCAAATCCTTTGAATAAGTTATAAAACCCCTTTTTATTGTCATCAAAGTATGCCTTGGGGTCAAAGATAATATCATTTACCTCTCGTCGTTTCGGGTGAGTATTCCACATTTTGTATAAATCAACAACATTCAATGTGGCGGGGTTTTTGCCTAGTGCCATCCAGTCTTCCTTTGAAAGATTAGTCTTTATTTTTTTGTTTTTGAAGAATGCATCCATCGCCGTTTCTGTTTTATAACGAAACACCATTTTGTCCCTAGCATCAATGTATTCTTCAATTATGGTTGGCTTTGCCAAGTTAGCAAAACAATATGATTTGTTCATCCATGCCAAAGCGGTTTCTAGAAAATCTTTGAATTTGTCAATCGTCTTACACTCACTACCGAGTTGCCGTAAGTCATCAATAGTGTTGATATCGTGAGCAATTGCGGGAGTAAATTCATGAATTCGCACACCTTTACCTTCACAACCCGTATCATGGCAGTAGAAATAAAGCCCGTCTCGTTTCCACACAACATAGCAGTTGTCGCTTTGGTTCTCCTCGCCATTTATGATACATTTTCTCACTCCTTTCGTTTTTAAAATAAACATTCGTTGCTTTTGCTCTTTTATATCCACATTAGCCACTTTGCTGAGTATGATTTGTTCAACTTCGGCAATAGTTATGTGCTGGTATCGTCGCAGAGAAGTATATTCGGGCAGTTTAACACTATAATATGAGGTTTCGTCGGGTCGCATGATTAAGTAATCATCAATTTCAACATTTTGCAATAGTTTCAATGTATTGGTTTTTGGTGTATAAGAGTATGGAAGCAATACACGGCTACTCCCGTCTTTGTGAGAGTAAATGGTGCGAAATGCTCGGTTCTTGTTATACACGGAGATATCCAGAATGGTTCGCAGTTCAATTTTTTTATCCTGTCGTTCAAAGGTAAAGCAGAGGTCAGTGTAATTTTTTTCAATAATGGTTTCAACGAATTTCCAAAATTCTTTTTGTGTGTCGCAGTTGGCAAATACGAAGCCGTTGTCATATGAAAAGTGGCACGACATCTTATCACCCTTGCAAGCATCCAAGTATTTGGCCTTTTTCGGGTTGTATTTCATACCAAGTAGTTGAAATACATTTTCCATTAAATCGTTCCATCGTTCATACATCTTCTCTCGCGAGATACTCAAGTTATCGCCGTCCAAATCGGCAAACATTCGCTGTGGCTTACCATCCATCAACACTTCGTAAAATTGTTTTTGTTCTTCGGGGGTTTTTTCAATCAATTCAATAAAGTCTTCTTGGTTTGGTAAAGTAGTAAATTGTTTGTTGCCCCATTTGATAAGGATTTCGGCTGTTTTGCCCTCCAGTGCTTCTTCCTGTTTCCAGTGCCAGTTGCCATTGTCCAACATCGGGGCGGTCATTGTATATCAGTGGTCAGATTTTTTTATAGAAAAATAATTAAATTGTTCTATATATCTATACCCATATGTTATCTTATCCTTAGATGAAATTAAAATATTCTATATATACTCACCGCAACCAAAAGGGAGTGTTGTTGTTTCGCATTTTATTGTAGCAGTCGCATGGTTCATATCCTCTGTAAGCATTACAAAAGGGGCATTGGTAAAAGGCCTTTCGCATGCATGTCGTATGGTAGTATTTGTCCTTGTTCGGGTATCGTGCTATTATATTTTTTGAAATCGCCCTTTTACTTTCGCAGTGGCTACAAAATTTAACATTGGGGTCGTTAAGTCTAACTAGCAACGACAACTCTTCATTCATTTTACGATTATTAAACCTCTTGACACAATGAGAGCCAACAATCATCTCAGCACCACTCGTCCTGTGCTTGATTATGAAGTTCTTTGTAATTATGTGTCCGCAACAACAATAACTCTCCGTGCCACCTTTCAACATACGTGCCACCTGCCAGTGATTAGTGTCCCATCGGCCGTCGGGGGCAACAAAACGGACAGCATTGATTAAATTTAAAAAATAATTTCCCTCCGTGTAATCAATGTGTAATTGTAAATCTTCCTGTGCCCAGTATGGGCGTGTCATCAGCAGTCTAGTGTCCATAGTATATCTACCATGATATACTTATATATAAAATAATTTATATATTTACCGCCAGACTATCCCGCAATCGCCTCAAACTTATCAATTCTTCCTTTTGTTTTTCGTATCGCTCCTTCCGCTGTGCCTTAATTTTTTCCTTATTTTTGTGGTAGTAAGCCTTGGCATTTGCTCGGTTCTTATCGGGGTGTGCCTTCAAGTAAGCACTCGCCCTTTCCCTCCTTATTAATACCCGTTCGTCGGGCGTGTTATATTTCTTTTGTCTTGGCATGTTATATATAATTATATTGTTTTAATTATTTAAATCAAAATTGTTTAATCATTAGATTTCCACTGGATTTCCATCACCACACGTTGGCTAAAGGTCGGACGACTGCGAGAGATAGCAGAGGGAGATTTATTAAAATTCATCGTCCTGCCCCCTGTCCGCCCTTTGGCCTTGGGAGCCGAAAACCCTTTTATATAGGGCTATACTATTTTAGTATAGACTATATATTTTTTTTTCTTATATAAGGTTGGACACCCTGTCCAAGTAAAAAAAGTATTAATAGTAAGAATAATAATATATAAAATCCTTTAAAAAACATAATAAAAAGTGTCCAACCATCAAAAACTGAAGTCGGACACGGCCAACGTAGGGATTGGACACTATGTAGGAAGCGGTATTTTATAAAAACTCTCTCTCCCGTGCTCATATACACAAAAAGAAGCAGGACTGCTTTTTGTGCTCAACAAGCACTACATAAGCACTACATTTTTTTACTCTCATATTATCCCCCCCAACCCCCCCGTTTCAACTTCGTTGAAACCGCCCCCCCTTCCCCCCTATGACCATTTATGTATATACGGCTGTCTATCCGCAAAGTATAAAACAAGCCGTTAAAATGTGTAAAACCAACATTAGACATATAGAAAAAATGTCCAACCCTTGTAAAAACCGACGAAGGTTTTCCAAAAATCAACCAACTAAGCACATTTAGAAAGAATTAAGACATATTAAGCACATAGTCCATATAAACTTTTATATATATATATATATTTCTCTATGTCTCTCTGTGTCTCTCTCTCAACATATATTCGAATAACCATTTTCTGAAAAAAATAATGATTAATTAGATACATACATACATACATACATACATACATAAGACGTACATACATACATGCTGTCCCTCTCCCTTCCTCCCTCCCTGTCTCTATTCCCCCCCCCCCCCCACCCACACCCCCCCCCCCTCTCTCTCTGTGTCTCTGTCTCCCCATACCCCTGCTATACTTCTACAATATGCGCTCAGAAGTGTCAACATTAATGCTGAAATATTAAACCACCCCTTAACTCCCCCCCCCCGCTCTCCTCCTCCTCCATCACCACCAAATCAACAAAACCGCTTTTTGCATCACAGCTACCACCAGCACCAGCAGCAGCAGAAGCGCACCACAGCACCACAATCAGCACTTCCACCACCACCAGCGCCAGAACTACCACCACACCACCACCACAGCGGCATCAACCTCACTAGTTACACCACCATCACTATGTTTCACTATCAATAAAAACAACACCAGCAGCACCAAACACCCGCACCAGTACCAATGACAGACGCCATCACTATCTCTCTCGCTCTCGCGCTCTCTCTCTCTTTCTCTCTCTCACACATCACTCACTCACTTCCCTGATATCTCTCTCTTTGTCTTCTCCTTCTATCTCCTTTCTGTGCTGTTGGTTGTGATGGTGTGGTCTCAAATCATTGTAGATCTATTGTTGATATAGTTGATGGTCGTGTTTTTTTTTTTTGCTAGAGTTTGCAAGATGGACCAGCAAGAGAAAAGGTTCCCTCCGCACCCTGTTTTTGTAACATATTTATTTTTGTTTATGCATCAAATCGTCACGCACGTAAATTCGATCGTTTTGTTCTTGCATGCGCAGAGATCCAGCTGAAAAGTGTCAATTCTGCAGAAAACCTTTAAGAGATCAAGAACCGCATATCAAGTGCATAACCTGCAAAAAGTGGTGGTGCTCCATGGAAAGTATGACCCCCCCCCCCTCCTCCCTCCTCCACCATCCCTAGCATATTCACTAATAATATCATTACAAGCAACACAGCAGCCCCGGGCCGTACACCCGCACCAGCACCAATGACAGAAACCATCACCACCACCACCACGAGCAGCAGCACCACCACCACCACAATCAGCACTTCCACCACAATCAGCGCCAGAACTACCACCTCCACCAACACCACAAACCTCCACCAACACCACAAGCGGCATCAACCTCACCAATAACAACACCATCACTATAATATTATTCACTATCATTACCAACAACACCAGCAGCACCAACACCTGCACCAGCACCAATCCGACACAATATTAGTAACACAATGCGATCTGATGTTATCACTAACAGGTCAATGCCAAACTTTTGCTGAATCGTACGGAAGTGAGCTCTCGTTTCCGGAAGACCGTCCTGTTTTGCCCCTCCAACCACGATATGGTGCCTGCGCCTGCGCTGACACTGACATGGAAAACACGGACACAAATCTCCAGGTATTGGAACAATCTTCTCAGAGCAACAAGGAAAACAACTTGGACGTGACACCAAACAAGTCGATTTTCGAGTCACCGGAGCGTACTCATGAGCAGCGCGTTGGCGGGAAGTTCGAATATTCCGAAGAGAAGGCCAGGTACGCTCCTCCAAAAAGGCCAAAAAAAAAAAAAAAAGCTGTTCTGCAAACACTGTGAAGTTCCGTTCAAAAGTAGGTTAGTTGGGCTGTTACATGCATGCGATCGCAAGGGTGAGTTGCCTGACAAGGCTTCTGTCGACGACATGTGTAAGGGCTGTAAGCGATTCGGTCATCGTCAGGGAGATCACTGGCGCGGTTGCGATGACTGCGGAGGCTCTTTTCACCGCAGATGCGCGATATATGCGGGCCCCGCTGATGCGCCTATTTTCCATCATAAGTGCTACTCCTGCATGGGCTTGTAGCAGCCTACAGCCACCCCGCGCCCCCAGTCCTGCAGAAAGGTCACTACAGGAAGAAAAGCAAACCCTGCTAATAAGCGCGACTTTGAGAAATGCACCTTTTGCTCTGAGTTAGTCGGCGTGGACGAGATGGTTGAACACATTTGCTCTTGCAAGAAGTACAAGGAAAAATATTGTATGCCAGAAGACTTTCCGTTCAACGCAGACGAAAAGTTTGACACCGTAAAAATGAGTCCTGACTCTAACGGTTGCTTCTATCACGCGGTCAGCTACTTTGTCAACGGCCAGGACACCAGCGTTGAAAAATGGTTTGATGTAAGAAATCAGCTGGTTGCTAAGTTCTTAGATCAAAGCTTGGCAAGGTTGAACCTCGCTATTGAGGACTGGCGCGATACTGACCAGTCCGTTTTGGTCAGGGCCCTTCAGGAAATAAATTGCATGCGCGAGGTCAGCAGAAAATCGGGAACCACTTGGGAACCTGCTCTGACCAAATAACTTTGCCATCTTTCAAACAGATAATTTGGAACAAATTCGCCCCGAAAAAGACAGTGCGGTCGGGTCCAGACCCTGAAAGAGCGGAGATGCCGGATTTACCGATTCTGAGAATGGCTCCGTTGGTTTACAACTGATACCTGTTTTTGATTTACAACCAGTGTTTTCACAAACCAATGAACCTTCTCCCCTATGATCCACTTCCTGATACGAAGGGCCGGAAGGTCGTAGGTCGTAAGGATTGCACAAATTTGCGTAGTCACTACCGGCATGCTTTTTATGTTATTAAAAGTCGTAGTAAATAGTAAAAACAACTTTTATTAGTTTATATTAATATAATAATGCATTTTGACTACCCAAATATAGCCTACGGCAACGCAAAGATAGCTGTAATACACATTCCAGACTGTTATCTGCCCGACTGTAAAGTCCGCTTCCCCAGGCTGTGTAGCCGCGAATTAAGTAACAAAACGGCGCAAAGCTGCAAAAAGAAAGCAAATTATAAATTGTCTGTGTTTTCCCGCCTCCGGCGGCACTTGGAGCGCCACCGGACGGCGTACGCAGGCTAGTACAACTAAACATTCGACAATCTTGGGGGTATCCCTTTTTCCGAAATTTTCCATGAAGTATATGGACTTTTTTGAAAACGTGTGGAAATGAAAGGAAATCAATTCACTGATTGCAGAACATATAAAAATAATATTAAAACATGTTTTTATTAATTGTAATACACTTTAACTTCATCTTCAGAGGTGGGCAGGAACCGGTCCGACACGGTAATCTTTCTCCTTTTTCATAGTCCCGGCTACTATGAATCTATGATGATAACAATGCCCAACATGCAGAATTTGCTTTTAAGTTTGTTTATCTTTGTTTACATTAAGCATTTTACTTTATTATGATAATAAACATTGCTTTTACCTACAATAAATTCCCCCCGGGGGGGGGGGGAGGGGGGAGGGGGGAACGGGGGAGGAAGAGAAGTGCGATGTCGCCACGCAAAATACATAGATTCTACAACAAAATTTCTTTAATTACTAAAAAAAATAATAAATCTAACTCCGTAATATCATACTAACTAAATTAGAAGTTTGTTTAACTCTTGCACGCGACAAACGTTCTTAATCACGCTTTCGACCATAACAAACCTGCCAGTGCAAAAAATTACGATTAATACTACACTACTACAAAGAAAAAAAACACAAAACAAATTCAAACATCTTTCAGATGAAGGAGAAAAGTGAAAGCTATGCAAACTACCTGGTGCGTGCATTTGAAGTTAGCGCCGAGTCAGCGCAAGCGATGCTAAAACAAACTCCCATGCGTTAGGTGAGCTGGGAGCGGTGAGACCGGTGCCGCGTTGGGGGGTGGAAGGTGAGTTACCAGCAGACAGAGCGCCAGCTGCCATCCGCGCGATGAGATCCTCCAGCAAGCTTTCTCTCTCGCTCTTACTATTTTTGTTGTTGTTGTTGTTGTTGTTGCTGTTGTTGTTGCTGATGTTGTTGTTGTTGTTATCATTATCATCATAGTTTTTCTTGTTCTTGTTATTCTTCTTCATCTTCTTCTTCACTCTCTCGTTCTCTTCTTCTGAGCTTTCCTCCTCCTCCTCCTCCTCCTTCTCCTTCTTCGAATTCTTCCTCTTTCTTCTCTCCTCTTCCCGTTGTCGCTTCTCTTGCGCCTCTTTTTCCTTCCGATCTTGCGCTTCTTTTTTCTTCCTTTCCTCCTCTCTCAACTTTCTTTCTTCTGCTAGCATTTCCTTAATGGATGCGGCTTGTTCTGACATTGCCTTGTTCACAAGATCCTGAACGACTTCTTTCGACACGCCGGCGGACGAACTACCCTGAATACAATACCGGTCGCCGTTGTTTTGAAAGAAGTCGTTCATTTCTTGCGAACAAGGCAGTGGCAGAACAAACCAACAGCAACGACAACAACAACAACAAAGAATAATAATAATAATAATAATAATAATAATAATAATAATAATAATAATAATAATAATAATAATAATAGTATATCTCCTGCCAATTGCTGAGACAAAAGGCCATGTGCATCCAGTCCTCCATTCCATAAGGAAAGTCTCCACACCAATCGGTGGAATAAAGGAAGTGACGGCATAGAACATCACTCTAGGAGCTTTATACCAATCAGCCCATGGAAAGGGACCGATGGCCTATGTACTCCCTAAATAATAATAATAATAATAATAATAATAATAATAATAATAAAAATAATAATAATAATAATAATAATAATAATAAAGTTTGAAAAAAAAATGTCAGCGCTTCCCGTTAGAGAGATTATACTCGGAAAAAAAAAGACAGGGAAAGGCTCACTGATAGAATGCCACACACACTAGCTAGCCATACTAAAGCTAGTAGCTATACTCCCCTCTCTAAACTATATGCTGCGGCGCCCAAAGAGACCTTTTGACCCCCCCCCCCCCCGGGGGCCCCCCCCTCACAAAAAAAAAGAAAAAGAAGAAGAAGGAGTAGGAAAGATTATACCTCCAACGACATGTCCACTTCATCAGCGTCGACCGCGGGCTTTTTGGACTTCGGCTTGCCTAGTCACGTCAGAAATTAGAAACACTGAAAAAAAAGCACACAAAAAAAGATGAAATTTGCTAGTACCTGGCTTTTTCTTGCTGGACCCCTTAGGCATAGGAGGCTCAGGGGTCTCTTCTTCTTCAGGGACGTCTGGAACGTCTGGAACATCGTCGACGTCGATGGATTCTGCACAAAGAACCAAACAATATTACATACATCCTTCATTTTTCATTACATACAATGTTGCTACCGAATCTCAGTTTTTTTGGCCTGCCCGAAGAGCGAGGCTCAGTCGGGCCCTTTTTTTGATTCTTCTTCTAACGTTTCAGGCGAGCATGCAGTAAATATGCAAAATAAAGAAAAGGAAGATGCCAAAAAAAACAAAAACAAAAACAAAAAAAAAAAAACAAAAAAAAAAAAACAAAAAAAAAAAAAAAAAGATGGAGCTGGTGGAGAAAAAGAATAATAACATGTATATGAAGAAGAAAAAGAAAAATGGAAGAAGAAGAGGAAGAAGAAGAAGAAGAAGAAGAAGAAGAAGAAATGACCTTGTTTGCTTCGTACAGAAGCAAAAGCTCCCGCTTCCGCCAGTTGCAAATCATAGGCGGGTTCGTGGGGTTACCGACGTAGAGGAGCCACGCGGGCTTCACCTGCTTCTCGAAGTCCATCGGCGACGGATCAAGCATGCAAGAGTGTTTAAGGTTAAAACCAAAAAAACCCATGAGCTGATATTGGATTTCGTCAGCCTTGCCATCGCCGTCAGTGTCGACCTCGCGCGCAGCAAAAATGAAGCGCTTCGATCCTGCAACATCCAAGTATAAAAAATATGTGCAGCTTGTGAATTTTGAAAAACATACAGTACCTCGATTGACTTGCGCAGGAGTCTTCTTGCGCCAACCAATGGGAAAGACAATGAAGAGCCTGCAAATAAAAAATAAACAATCAGTTTATTAAAATCTTTCATACTTATAGGGAAAAAGACCCGGGAGCACAAGGTGAAGTTTCACCCTCACATGTCTCCACTTGCGTGGACGCCTTCAGTTCGAAATTGTTGTACTTTGTAAGTGCAACGTCGAGCGCGAGCGCCCCCTCCCGATGTTTGTTGTCCTCGGATGTGAACTTAAAGAGCAAGCTAATTAAAGCAGCAGCAAAAGAGGAATAATAATAATAATAATAAAAAGAGAGTTTAAATTAAAAAAAAATGGCAGCGCTTCCCGTTAGAAGAAATATACTCGAAAAAAAAAACAGGGAAAGGCTCACTGATAACTGATAGAAGGCCACACACACTAGCTAACTATAC
Source organism: Paulinella micropora (assembly GCA_019918135.1). Lineage (NCBI taxonomy): Eukaryota > Cercozoa > Imbricatea > Euglyphida > Paulinellidae > Paulinella > Paulinella micropora. Next base: position 40,144 of record WBZZ01005838.1, on the reverse strand, counting down.
TAAAGCTAAGTATCTATACTCCCCTCTCTAAACTATGCTATCGAATAATAATAATAACAATATAATAATAATAATAATAGTGCTTCTCTGTCAATGGCTGATGCATTTCTGCACATGCGCCTCCATCAATAATAATAATAATAA
>WBZZ01005838.1:10000-35000 GCA_019918135.1 Paulinella micropora | reverse complement strand
TTCTTTTCTTCTGTACACAACAATCTATGGAAAAAACTCTGCACAAAAGTTTGTGAAAACCGACCGGCATGATTTTGCATTTCCTTCCTAGTACGTACTCTCAACTCATGTCATCCCTTGCATGTTTCTGCTGCAACGTGTTTGTTGAAGCTATAAATGTCATTTCCTAACATTGCACGACCCAGCTTAATCTATTTTTCACAAACCAGCAATTCGATGAAACTCGTTTTTGGATTGCTGTTTTGCAAACTTTTGTGCAGAGATTTTATTGAGAGCATGACATTTCGAGAAGATGTAACAGCATTCCCGCTCTTTTCCCAGCTCAGAATGAGCGGGAATGCTATTCTTTTCTTCTGTACACAACAATCTGTGGAAAAAACTCTGCACAAAAGTTTTTGAAACTGACCGGCATGATTTTGCATTTCCTCTTCAATATATTATTATTATTATTATTATTATTATTATTATTATTATTATTATTATTATTATTATTATTATTATTATTATTATTATTATTATTATTATTATTATTATTATTATTATTGTTGCTTGGAGCTGCCTTGCGGGGGTGTCAGTAGAGCCTATCGTCAAATCTTCGTACTCCCCTCACGGGTGAGACGATGGAGGCACATGTGCAGAAATGCATTCGCCATTGACTGAGAAGCACTATTATTATTATTATTATTATTATTATTATTATTATTATTATTATTATTATTATTATTATTATTATTATTATTATTGAGTCTTTGGAGCGGAGCCGCGTCACCGAACGGCCCCGTGCTACCAATGGAGGCACATGTCCGACAGGATCAAAGGCCAATTGACTGATAAATCTATTATTATTATTATTATTATTGTTATTATTGTTATTATTATTATTATTATTATTATTATTATTATTATTATTATTATTATTATTATTATTATTATTATTATTATTATTATTATTATTATTATTATTATTATTATATAGCATAGTTTAAAGAGGGGAGTATAGATACTAGCTTTAGTATAACTAGCTAGTGTGTGTGGCCTTCTATCAGTGAGCCTTTCTCTGTCCTTTTTTTTTTTTAGTGATTCCCTCTAACGGGAAGCGCTGCCATTTTTTCATGTGTATTTCAAACTTTAGGTATGCCATGCTGAGGGCTAGCAAGGCGCCGATATATGTGGCACACCGTGGTGGTGGCTACGGAGTCTTTGCTGATAAATACCTTCCTCCTTCTTTTCAGCTTGGGCTCCTCGAACCAGGAGGAAAGTCTTTGCGTGCTGCAGATCATGCTGCATTTTCTGATCATTTCACTATGAAAATTGGGAGTTCCCTGCAAACAGGGATGCATCCAATTAAATTCATTAACGAATCGAACAGGAATGCAATGCATCTCATCAACTCTTCATCGCAAGGGTTCAACAAGCTCGACGATGACACTTGCCGACCGAACGTGAAGGTAAATTATGTTAGTTGTTACATACATCCATGCAATGTAAGTTTTTGTTACGTGTGTTGTATTTTTTCTATAAATATTGTTGTAAATAATGTCAGGTCAGCAAGGGTACTCCTATTGTGACTGTCACCACCGCAATATCGAAAGATAAAGAGATTTTGCTCAGCTATGCACCTAATCCAGACCTAGAGATAGCTACGCTGCCAAGCGATGCACATCCGGTCTGGTTGAAAGAGGCTGCCAAGGAAGGAGCTAAAATCCCAGTTTTCCTGTTCGAGACTGACATTGGTCATGTATGTTTCATCGTTCCTGAGAAAGAACATCCGCTTCCACTTAAGTCAATTTCCTTGCTTCATGAAGCAAAGGTTGAACTTTTAGCGTCGGTCAGCAGTATTAGTTCTGATGGAAAGCAACCGCTCTCCAGGTCATCATCTATTCCGCCGGAAAAAAAGAGGAAGCTTCTCGACAGCGTGTCCTCAATTTCAGATAGTCGCCGCACGCTTCTGCCCAGGGAAAGCTCGGACATTACAGTCATCACAGAAAAATCAAGCTTGAGTGATGCACAGGTAAAAAATAAATAAATGAAAATTATTACTGAGAAGATTCTTTTTTACAGGCAGGTGTTCCTGACGTTGATGCTAACCTCGACAGCTGGAAACAGTCAGACAGTTCTACTGTCACTACAGGATATGATGTTAGTAGCTGCAGCAGCTCTAGACTATATCTTCCTACTGGCTCCATGGTAATTTTTTTTCTCTACCTGTCTATGTTCATGCTGGTTAATGTTCATAAGCGATCTTGTTTGCGTAGAACGTCGACGAAGAGTGTTCAGATACGGATTCAAACGGTGATGCTGCATCTATCAACCCTGGATTGCTTCCTCCTCTGGTCGGCGTGGACGATGCGGAATTATCCAACGAGCTTCGATTGAACTTCGACGAGCTTATGGAATCGAATGAGCTGTTGTATAACATCATGAGATTATCACCAATTCCTTACAGCAGACCACGTAAGAATCCAACGCGCCCCTACACGATGAAAAGTCGCACGAAAGGTGCAGTGAAGCTTCAGAGACCGTCTGCGCTCCAAAAACTGTTGGGGATTACCTTCGCCGACTTGGACAGGGAAGTTAAGTCTGTCTGCTGCAAAAAGTGGAAGTGTTATTCATTTATCGACACGCGTGATGTGCTTTACACGAGAGCGAAGAATGCGTCATCGTCTCTCAGTGAGCTTTATTCTTGGGCAGCTTCGCAGCTTGAATCGTTTCAAACAAAAACTGGATCGTTTCAGTATATGTATTTAACGGAGGCTGTGTGCAAAGTAGCCTGGCAGCGTATCTACGGGATCGGTGATAAAGTTTTGTCAAGAGCATACAAACTTCTTGCAAATAACACGAAGGTTTTGACAAAAAGCTACTCAACCGTTCCTGAAACAGAAGATGTGGTAGCAGTATTACTCTGCGAGAAGTTCATGGAGAGTTACCCGGAGATATGCAGCGACGGAATATGGAGGATGCAAGAAATGGCTCAGGACGCAGGAGTCCAAAACTATGTTCGCGAGAATTGGAAAGATATGTGCCTTCGGTTTGGTTGTTCGAAACGAGTTGATCCAAATAATCCTCCGACAGACAATACGATCAACAAAGTTTGGCGCATGGATTTTCCGCACGTCAAGTTTGTCAGAGGTATTATGCATATTTTCGTTATCATTACTTATTACAGGTTTGTTTTGCAGAAGGAGATTTCTCAAAATGCGAGATCTGCACAGAGCTTGCTGCTGATCATTCTAACGGTTTCAGGACTGAAGTAGAAGCTCAAGAATGGCGTCGCCGTAGCAGGCTTCATCACAAAATTCACAGGGCGTGCCGCGTTGCCAGCATGCAGCGCAAGAAGGCAGCACCAGCAGATTTTGCTGCCACAGTCATATCAGCCGATATGAAACCGCCAGTGAAGATCCCATCTTGCCGCCGCGCCGCGAAAGATTTCAAAGGAAAAATTGTGTTTCGCCTTTGCGTTGGAATCAATACCTGCTACACTACCGATACGCATTTTATTCTGACGTACTACCTTGAAGGCGCGGTAGAACACGGCGCGAACAGCAACATTACTATGCTTGCCGCACTTTTACATTGGCAACTTTGGAACCCTCGCACAATGCAAGCGTGGAAATTATATCTTGAGTGGGACGGAGCTGGTGATAACACCGCGTGGGCGATGCTGGGTTTCCTTGGGCTCAATGTCGTTGACAGAGGAATCCGTTTCCAAGTAGAGTCACATCGCAAGCCACCAGGGCACGGGCACGATGGAGATGATCAGGAATTTCGAGTTATGGATATCGGGTGGAAGAGCACCTTCCTGACAACTAACATCGCTCAAGCGTTATTAAAGCATTCTTGCATTCAAGAAGCAGCACAAGAAGAGGCATGTGCTGGTTGTTCTCGGATGTAACTACGACTGGATGACTCATTTTAGCCCGTGTATGAACAAGAGTTTCAAAAACTACAACAAACCCTTGGCATATAGAATCACCAAGAAAGATCCTGACGCTTTGCCGACTGTAGAGATCGCTACTTGGGGAGACGCACAGGATTTTCATGGAGTGCGTGATGATCCCAGAGGAGAACCGATCAATTTGTTTATCGGACGCCCCGGTAATAATATTATCTATCTTTCTCTTTCTCTCTCTCTCTCTCTCTATATATATATATATATATATATATATCTCTTTCTCTCGTTCTATCTATCTATCTCTCTCTCTATTTATGACAGCGACCGACATGCCTCCCAAGCTTCCAGTCGGCTACTTCGTCAATCCGCGCCTGAAGAAGGATATTCGTGCTTTGGCTACTAAATACCTAGGGCCGGATGAGCGAGCACATGTGGAGGAAATGTTAGCAGGTGGAAATTTGACCAGAGTAGAGGTGGATGGAGATTACTTCGAAGGCGGCCTGCCCGGCCGTCCTGCTCATATGTCCTGTGTCGATGCAAAAGGCAAGGAATGGAGAGCAGAATTTCGATTGATCGACGAGCTACCTGTAAATTGGATGGAGTTGCCTCAAGAACGACAGGAGAAAATGAACGCACTTACGCGTTTGACCGATGAAGAGCTGCTGTCCTTACCACGCACTTATTTTGTTAATGAAGGACGTCCTCCAGCTCACCCGAGATGGCGTGGTGCAAGACAGCTTACTAGCGAAGAAAAGCAGGAGCAGGATTTAGCATTTGGAAATGCTTCTGAGCCTTGGCGGAAAATTCTCACGTTGCTAAGATCGTCAGAGGAAAAAAAGCAATTTGCGTCCAAGCAGATGGTAGTTAGCGAATTGAAATCATGGATGAGAATGCATGGTGTTGCAACGCAAAACTCCGATCGGAAACAGTTCAAGAAGGCAGAGCTTATTGAACAAGCGTGGAACCATTTCGAACGATGCGACTGTGGGTTCCCTGAGGAAGAAGAGCTTGGTGCTGCTCAGCCTGCAGAACCAGTGGCAGATTCAGAGGATGACTTATCTGATACTTCATCTTCCAGTTCATCAACTGACTCATCGTCTGATCGATCTTCTGGTTCAGAGGAAGAAAAGCATGGTATTAGTTTTCTTCTTCTTCTTCTTCTTCTTCTTCTTCTTCTTCTTCTTCTTCTTCTTCTTCTTCTTCTTCTTCTTCTTCTTGTTCTTCTCCTCCTTAACATGATGCTATCCATATTGTAGATGATTCAGATCGCTCCGACGCAAGTTGGAGAATGCGTAACTCAGGAATCCGTTTGCGCGGACGTCGCCGCGCACGTCGTGCTGCGGGTGGACGTGGACGTGGACGTGGACGTGGTCGTATGTGATTATTTTTTTTGAATGAATTTTTCTGGGTCCGACTTTTTCATAATGGTTTTTGTCTAGGGCAACTGCAACTGTAACGCTTCTTCTAAAAACTGAAATTAGAAATTTGTTTAACTCTGATAATGCACCAGAATCTGATGTGAAGCGTCCTCCCTCCGACCCATTCCCCCCCCCCACCCCCCCCCCCTCCCCCCTCTACGTACCAGCGTACGTCACAGCGGGCAAACAGAATTTTTTGAAGGTAAAACCATGTCTTAATATAGTAAAATGCTTAATATAAGCAAGAATAAACAGTAAAAGCAAATTCTGCATGTTCGGCATTGTTATCATCATAGATTCATGGTAGCCGGGACTACGAAAAAGTAGAAAAATTACCGTGTCGGACCGGTTCCTGCCCACCTCTGAAGATGAAGTTAAAGTGTATTACAATTAATAAAAACATATTTTAATATTATTTTTATATGTTCTGCAATCAGGGAATTCATTTCCTTTCATTTCCACACGTTTTCAAAAAAGTCCATATACTTCATGGAAAATTTCGGAAAAAGGGATACCCCCAAGATTGTCGAATGTTTAGTTGTACTACCGCGCCACCCACCCGTCATACCCACGTCAGGAGGGCAAGTCCGCATCCTAGCGCGGTACAACACAAATTACACAACGAAATCAATCATAGACAGGAAAGTAAAGAGAGAAAATGAAAGTTAATGCTCTCTCCTGCCTCCGGTGGCACTTGGGGCGCCACCGGAGGCGAGTATGCTACCTTGTACGCGCTAACGGTCTACTCAAGCCGAGAGTTATCCCCTGCCATGTAATTCAGAAACGAGGTACTTTGCTGTTGACTGTGTGACCAATACGACGTTGCTTGCTGGTGTGAGTATGCCAGATACGCCGCAAGGCCGCTGCCTCCACGGCCTCCACCGGCTGCTGGCTGGAAAACAGCTGAAAACGCAGGCTGTTGACCTCCATATCCGCCATGCTGGTCGGGCGGGAAGCGGGGGGATTGCAAAGGGGACCACATGCGGCGGCCACGATGGGGGCGCGCACTTCTCCTTACATCTGCACCCTTTGCCATGCTTAGCATCTGGTACACATTCCTCACATTTGCACCCTTTGCCATGTGGTATGCACCCTGTGCAATTGCACCCTTCTCCATGCCCGGGGAGGCGTTGCGACTGGCGGCACCGCGGGCATCGACAGCCCGGGGCGCAAACCTGACGATCACCTCCCCCTTGGCGCGGGCTCTGCCCGTCCGGCCGCTTTGAACCACTTTCCTTTGCAGTGCCACGCTTCACTTTGTTCTTAATAGGTGACTGCAAGGGTGAATCTTCCGACTCATCATGCGAATCTTCCGACTCATCATCCGAATCCTCCTCGTCCGTTTCCTCTAAATCAAAACCAGGTACCCATCACATCAGATTGTGCACTGCAAGCTTATTACCTTGCGCGCGCGCGGCTACAGTATTATGAGCAGCCTCAAGCCTGGCCCTTGCCTTGGCGCGCTTCTTGATGCCCAGGGGGCACGTCGGGCAAAGGCAAGTTGGCAGGTGCGTCTGGTTGCCACCCTTGCCACCGACTCCTACTTTTTTACCATTCTTCTTTGCAGCTAGCTGTGAGAGTGCAAGCATGTTTTGTGATGTGTGGGTGCAGGCTCTTACCTTGAAGTTCTGGGGTCCAGGCAAAGGCTTGAAGCGAGGCAAAATCAACTTCCTGACCGCATCCGCCGCCAGAGGCATGTCCCGGGGCGTTACTCCCCCAACGTGCTGGGGCCAATACACAGAGCCCTTCTGGCCATCGTAGTCAAGATAAAAAAAACCGCCGTACACGAGGTTGTCCGACATTTTGAGGATGGGGTTATTGATTTCTCTTGCCTTTCGGCAGAATCCAGGTGCAGTTTGCACCTGAACCCTCAGGCGCATGGTTTATCAGCGCGCCTGCGTTGCATGGCGGCTGGGAACGATCCTCTGCTACTTCCTTGCGATGTGCTTTGGTAAAGCACCAGAGCTTGCCACCGATCTTGAGCGTGCTGTCGCCCGGACTTGCCAAAACAGCAGAGAAGCCTGTGGGATCCACCTTTTCATCATAGCAGTCGCCCCAAAACTGTAGCAGCAGTTCCCTCCCGAATCCGCCGACCTCCTCGCCCTCCCGCAGCCCAATGTCCCCGTACCGAGCTCCGTTGATGGGAACTAGCTGCACCCCGTAACCTTCTAGAGGATCTCTTCCCTCTGGATCAACGAACGAATCCATCGCAACAACGCGTACCTCGCCCTTTGGCAATACCGACTTGCACCTGACCTTGCGGGACGCAATACTATCCCTGCGCATATTTTGCATCATTTTCAATGACAGACAAGCTGCTGTTGCTTACCCCGGACTGCTGAATGCGCTCAGGGCGGTGCTGGAGGCAGAAGCCTTCGCGTCTGTACCGACTTTGGAGGGGGTTTGAGCGACCACGGCGGCGCGATAGCGCGGAATGGGAGGAAGCGGCTTGTCTTTCGGCCAGCGACCGTTCGCTGCTTGAATATGCGGCTCCATTAGGGGATATACGCACTCTTGCAGAAAGCTGTCTCTGGCACGGCCTCTGTGCTCGCTCTGGTCTTTCTTCGTGGCCACTGCATCTATATCTGCCTCCACCAAAAAGGACAAAGCAAAAGTGCGCTTGCTTGCTCCAGCGGGAGTGGTCTCAATCGCGACCAAGCACGATCGCGTGTTTATGGAATTCGTAAGAACTATAAACTTGCCAAGCGGGTCCTGTTCCAGGTGACGGCCCGGACTATGCAAGCAACAGATACCGCGATTGCATTTCTGTATGTGCAGCATTGCTTACCCAAGCACAAGGCATATGGCCGGGGGCACCATCGTTGTCAATACCCATTCACCGGCCTACGGGTAGGAGGGGGGTGGACTGCAGTGCATGCTATCAAAGCAGGAAATTACGGTCAGGTTCAGCCCGAGGTTGCTCCAGTACTGGCTGTCGACACACGCGAAGTACTCCACAGATGTGCCCACAGAGTACGCTATCACAAGTCTAGACATGCAGTAGGGACACGGGGAGGGTGTGAAGAGCAAGAAGAAAACAGAAACAGTTACCCTTTCTGTTGTTGCGCCTGTTCGGTTGCGCTCATTCCGGCTGGAAATTTATAATAATACTGTTTTGCGGGCCTGACCTCCCAGAATTTATAATTTTTCTTCGCTTGTTCCCAGGCCGCTCGTGCTGCATCATCGGCTGCTTTTTGCTCCGCCATGAGCTTTAGGTTGGCGGCGGTATCGACATCATCGATCGCGGCTTGGTCCTCCGTACCCTTCCGTGATATCGGCGTGCTACCGCCCACCGTAAGATCTTCCGTATGCGTGCCGCCGCCCTCACCGTCTTTCTCGTCCGCGGCTTAGCCCGCCGTATCCGCGATCGACCTGCATCGATATCGTGTGTAAAAACATCGTCCGATGTCAGCAAAGCAGCCCTGGCCGATGCGGAAATTACGCTCAAGTGCTTGAGCTTTTCCAAAACATCATCTCTGTCCGGCGGTGGTGGGGGCGTGCGGCTGTCTGTTGCTGGTACCACCCTGCAATGCAATCACATTACGCAGCATGCAAACACCAGAAATTGCAAAACTAAGACCGTTCCTGCCTGGGAGCTGATGCGCTCGTCTCCATAAGACCCTCCTGTGCCTCGGGACTGCAAAATATGCCATGAGAAAACGACATCAAGAGATGACAGTACCCAGTGGCAGCTTCAGAGAAATCGACACGCCATGAAACTGGTCCAGGAGCCTTTTTGCTGCCACGCCTCCCACCACGCGGCTTACGGCCGGGCGACCACTGCAAGAACGATTCATTTATTTGTTTATTTGTTTATTTATTTATTTATTTATTTATTTATTTATTTATTTATTTATTTATTTATTTATTTATTTATTTATTTATTTATTTATTTATTTATTTATTTATTTATTTATTTATTTATTTATTTATTTATTTATTTATTTATTTATTTATTTATTTATTTATTTATTTATTTATTTATTTATTTATTTATTTATTTATTTATTTATTTATTTATTTATTTATTTATTTATTTATTTATTTATTTATTTATTTATTTATTTATTTATTTATTTATTTATTTATTTATTTATTTATTTATTTATTTATTTATTTATTTATTTATTTATTTATTTATTTATTTATTTATTTATTTATTTATTTATTTATTTATTTTCTCTTGTATGTGTGTATGTATGTATGCGTGTATGTATGCGTATGTATGCGTGCATGTATGCATAGTTGTTGTTGCTTTCTCGTTACTCATCATTCATTTCTTTGTTTAATAGTTTATTTCTTTATTCATTCATTTATTTACGAACTTACTTACTTACTTACCTAACTAATATTGTATGTATGTATGTATTGTATGCGTGTAGGTATGCATGCAATATATGTATGTATGCTTTGTTGTTGCATGCATGCATGAACGTATTTTGTCGTGCCTCATCATTCATTTCCTTATTTAATTGTTTATTTGTTCATTTATTTGTTTATTTACGAACTTACTTACTTACTTTCCTAACTATGTATGTATGTATGTATATATGTATGTATACTTTGTTGTAGTTGCATGCATGCATGTACGTATTTTGTCGTGCCTCATCATTCATTTCCTTATTTAATTGTTTATTCGTTCATTTATTTGTTTATTTACGAACTTACTTACTTACTTTCCTAACTATGTATGTATGTATGTATGCATGCGTGTAGGTATGCATGCAATATATATGATATGTATGCTCTGTTGTTGTTGCATGCATGCATGTGCATATTTTCTCGTTACTCATCATTCATTTCTTTGTTTCAACAACAGTTTATTTCTTTATTTATTCACTGACGAACTTACTTACTTACTTTCCTAACTATGTATGTATGTATGTATGCATGCGTGTAGGTGTGTATGCAATAATAATTGTATGTATGTATGCTCTGTTGTTGTTGCATGCATGGATATACTTATTTTCTCGTTACTCATCATTCATTTCTTGATTTGATTGTTTATTTATTTATTTATTTGTCTATTTACGAACTTACTTACTTACATAGCTAACTCTGTATGTATGAAGCAGCAAACCTTCTGCTGCGATTGTGCCTTCTTCGTGGCTTGAGAAGGTTTGCCCTCCCGCCATTTTTTTGGCTGTTGTTCAGCTTGTGACACGTGCGAGTCATCCTTTTTTTCAGCTGAACCAGGCTGCTGACGCTTAAATGCCTTAGCTCTGCAACTATGAGTCGTCTTTTGTTCTGCCAGGCTAGGGTAAAAAAACTTTGGCTTTCCTGTGAGACTGCGAACTTTGGCTTTTCCTTGTTTGGCGTATTCAAAGATCATATTGTCTTCTTTTATGTCCCATGCCGGCACATTGGGATCTGGGCTTGGAAATTAATTGTACAGCATCGTAATTGCAGTGTCAATTTTGCAGTCGCCTAGCGGTTGCCATGTCTTGTCGTTATTCACTTGCACAAACACTGTCTGCTTTCCATCCTTTCTTTTCACACTATAGGCCTCGACAGTTTCTACAATAATCTTCTCCTTGGGCATGCGAAAGGAAGTGGGGTAACAGGAACAGCACTTGAACTAGTTGAAGCGGGAATGCTCTCAAACTTAAGGAAAAATGCCAAAGAAACCTGCCGAATGCCACTATTCCTGTACGGTACGGTGTGTTTGGGGGCTTTGAAAAAGCACCCTTGTGACACGTTTGTGCAGAGCGAGGCACTAGTGACACACCCTCGCATATCGTTACCTCTTCTCTTGTTATGTTACATCCCATTTGTGCTGTAGTCGGCATCCCAATCTCGACCCTTTTCAGCTTGGAGGCTTTAGCCTTTGGAAAGCCCTATTCGGTGCTATACTAACAATGTGATTGTGAGTATGAACTGCTTGTTGTTGCTGTCCCAGAGGCATGCCATGTCGTTCCTAGCCAAATTAGCCACCCAATCAACCATAAGCCAGTCGGCAGAACAGTCTGCTGTAGCAAGGAGTCGGTCCTCTATACCGCTGTCTGCAAAGGTGGAGCTAGTGGAACAACGAGCTAGCTCTCGAGTGTCAGAAGTCGCACCGTCAGCCCTTGCTCCATTCCATATGTTGAGCCCATCGAGTGGATCTGAATTCTCTTCCCGGGGCGTGTTAGATACTGTATCTAGTGCACATAGCGGCCATCATTCCAGGAAGCGAATTGATGAGACGCTAGTCGATGTTCGGCACCGTAAGACTTTAGAAAAGAGCAGGAGATACCAGGAAAAGATGCGCTCAAGTAAGAGTCTCGATGGGATGACGGATGACAAACTGCTGAGCTTACTTTTATCTTTGAAAGGCAAGGAGCAGTTCCCCTAAGTATCAGCGCTAGTACAGCAAGGGCAAGCGGAAGCTGCAGCTGCCAAGGCTGTCAAAGAAATTGTGCAGAGTTTTCTCAAGCGATCAGCTCACAAGCAGGCTTTTGTTGGGAAGCTTCGAGAGAAGATGACATCGAAACAATTTCAGGAAATCTTTAATTCGATCAGCGATCGGTATGCGCGCAAAGCAGCAAAAGTTGTTCGAGATGCTGACGCCAATAAAAAGGAAGGGGTAACACTGAAGAAGCCTGACATCTTTTCACAGCAAGTGATGGCGAACGCAGAGCGAGAAAAGATCACATCGATGGAGAAGCGGATCACTGCTTCTATTGTGAAAGAGAACTTGGCTGGGAAGTCAGGGTCTAACGCTGCATTTTGGTTCGGATCATTGGACTCCTTTCATAATTGGTTCAGAACCACAACCCACCATCAAATATACGCGCAAATGGTGGAGGAGTCAGGGGGCTTCGAGCGCTTGGCGCACATTATGCGGGGTGGAAAGTGGAATGAGCAAAACTCAGCTGCATATCTTTGTAAGGGAGGCTGCGTCAGGCCAGGAAGCACCGATGTATGCCACCACAACTATGTCCCTCGCAATTGCAAGACTGTTGGTGAGATACTGAAGGAGGAGGATGTTCTGTTTCGTTGCATTACCAAAAGCAAGTGGCACGACAACTGGGACAAATGGAAGGCCGAGCTATTGCGAGAGGAAGCTTTGACAGAGGAGAAGCGGAACTTGGAAAAGATCAAAAACCTCAAGGAAAAAATCAAAAAGTGCGAGAGACACGACGCACAGTACAAGGTGCAGCGAATGTCACTCCCAGCTTCCATGCGGCTTGTTTGTGAGACTTTTTTGCATGTGCAGCTACATCACGCGACAGATCAATCTGCTTGAAGCTGGGCTTGGCGCTTGGGTAGTCTATCAGGACTACATATCTTGGTACTCCGAAACAGGCGTGAAGATGAATGATTTGTTGTTCACTCGCGTAACACGGCGGGCGGACGTGGAGCTGCAGCATGAATACATCCATAATATTATGAGATGTGAGCATTCCGGCGCCACGACTCGGTATATATGGGATTACCACATGCGAACTCCGGAGGAAGGAGGCAGCGGAGAGATATCATCTCTTCCGGGCCCGGGCATCCGCACAGGTGATGGAGGGGGCGATTTCCATAACAGAGAGTATCATGGCGGAATCCAAGTATTTAGTATGTCACGCACCAGCTGATTGAATGCAGTCTGGCTGTAGGTATTGAGATGCGCTCAGATATGCTGTGCGGCGGGCATGCCTGGAACCTGTGCGACGCGGACAAAGGCATGCACACTAAGGTATTTCTCACGAGTCAGCTTGAGCAGGGCAGTGGTTTCGATATCGTTGAGAATTGGCTCCTTGCAGCTGCAAAGCAGGGTTTGAGAACCATCGGTACTACGGTCGCGACAGGGACGTGAACGAAGCGTGGATCAGCAAGAACAAGGAGGATCCCCGGAAGGTTGCGACGTGGATGTTTCAGGAGCTGCGCTCATTTGTTTACTACCGGCCAACAGATGAGGGTAAAATTTTTACGCCTGGTGTGGCCTACGGCGCGGTTCACAGCGATGTTGAGTTCCGTGACCGCATTGTGTTGGATTTACGCCAAGACAAGGATGCCAAGGAGGGCAAGCGGTGCGAGAAGTGCACCCAGAGCTTGAAGTACCCGTATCTGCGCACAAAAAGGACGAGCGGTGCAAGTCCAAGCATCAGCACTTGGGGGAGCCAGCCTTGGCGATACACGTGAGGTCCGGAGCGACCGATGGTATGAGCTACGAGGAAAAGCAGAGCTACTTCAACTCGGTGTCTGCTGCCAGCGAGAGAGCAAAGAGCAAGGCAAAGGGAAGGTTCACCCAAATGCTCAAGCCAGAATGTATCGCTTTGCTGAAAGGGTTAGGGCTGTCGACGCAGGGTAAGGTGGCCGAGCTTCAGCAGAGACTGGAGGAGGCTATGGCGAGCCACAAGGGACGCGACGGCGACGGCGACGGCGGCAATACCGAAGGTGACGCAGGCAAAAGCAGCAAAAAGAAAGCAAATAAGAAAGCTGGCCGGAAAAGGAAGCAGCCGGGCAACGCAGCGCGTGGTGGTGGCCCTTCCTCCGGAGCGGCAGTGCGAGGCTCACGTCCCGCTGGGTGGGGCGGAGCAGCAAAGCGACAGAGGAGGGCGGCTCGGCCGGTGAATTACCAGGAGTCAGATCATGAGGAAGATCAAAAGGACAGCAACTGGGACGAGGGGGACGCAAATTCCGAAGGCGGCGAGATCTGGCACTGCAAACATTGCAACCATCCCAACAACAACTACCCTCCTCCAGGCAGCGAGGATTACGTGGGCTGTGAGCTGTGTGAGCCCCCTGGCGGCTTTCCCGACAGCAGCAGCGAGGACGAAGCACTTGTTTGGTGAATTATTTGCATAGAATTCGTATTTGCCGCAGCAAAATTGTTTGGCTGATTTAGATTGACTTGGGCGCCTTCACGGTCGACAGTGCGAGATCCTTGGTGGCTGGCACACTTCGGTGGCTCGCAGTGCCACCGGAGGCGGGAATGCATAATCATTTTCCTTTTTGCAATATTTTTTTCCGCTTTTGCTTCATCAACGGGCGGTTTTTTTGCTGTTTGCGCAAGCATTTGCCTTGTCACGGTTATAGGTAGGTGCGTGGTGCGGGGTGGTACGCAGGTGGCAGGCGATCGGTCGCGCCGGTGCGCGCTGAGCCGGTGCGCGCTCAGCGCGCATTCATTAAGGATTTTTTGTTTCAAGTTTAGTGTTGTTTTGTTCCATTCACTGCTGTAGTTCTAGCGGGGAATCAGTACTTCCGTGATATCCGGGATCGGGACATGAAATAATACTGTTTTGCGGGTGAGAGCAAGAGGTGGCGCTAAGTGCCACGACAGGCGTGGATTTTCCCGCCAAAGCAATATTCATAATCGGCTTTAAGTTTTTTCTTTTTTATTCCATTTATCTATACATAAAATCTATGCATGACATGTAGCCGTCCACGATTTTGCGACTATTAATATTGCTGGTGGGATGCAAGCAGTACGTGTTTGCGCTGGGTGGCACGGTGTGGTGGCGGCCAAGTGCCACCAGAGGTGAGATAAATCAGGAAAATAATTTGTCATGATGCAGGGTTTGTTTCTGTTTGTTTATTATATGTTTTAGTTGCAGGAAAGCGTTTGTAACATATCGTATACAATGACTTAGCGCGTATGACTAGCTGTTTGACTGTAGTGTCGGTACGTCGGGCTGAGAGTCAGACGCAATAGGTTTTAAAGTTTTTTTGCAGATTTTTGCAGTAAAAATGATTTTTTAGCATTAAAATAATGTTTTTACGAATAATGCTGAAATTTTAATAATTTACGCAAAATTTTGTTTCCCTACGACCGGACATGGGGCGGCCCTTCGTATCAGGAAGTGGATCATAACGAAGAAATGACTCTGGATCCTTGTCTTCCGGTGGTTCGACTGAAAGCGAATTGGAACAAGAGCGAAGGCGTGACTTCCGGTTCGCACTACGACGTCCTGGTCCCCAAAAAGACAAGCTGTGTTTTTTCTCTCATGGATGCGCAAGAGAGCGATGAATTTCTGACCGGAAATAGTATTACGCCTGGAGGCCCAGATCATCAAGACGAAGTAGACGATGCCATGAGCATCACCAGCTCCAGTAGCTCAACCAACTGCATCAACACCAACACCACAACATCATCGTTTAGTTGTATCACCAGCACCGCCACTCACCACCACCAATACCACCACCAACACCACTACCGACGTATTACACCACCACCAACACCATCTGAAAGAAACTAAGTGTGTTCTTTTCTTTTCTTGATCTATGCAATTATGTTATGTCACAGCACCTCCGACCTTTTCTGTGCACAGAGCAGTTCATCGTCCAGCTCTTTGTCTGGCGCCGGCTCTGGCTCAAGTGTGCCCCAGCCATCCCCCTCGTCGTCGGCCAACGTACTACACCTCCACCAACACCACCACCACCACCACAAACACCAACACCAAAGCCACCAATTCCACCACCACCACCAACACAACTACCGACGTACTACACCTTCACCAACACCACCTGAAAGAAACTAAGTGTGTTCTTTTCTTTTCTTGATCTATGCAATTATGTTATATCACAGCACACCCGACCGTCAAGCGCACAGAGCAGCTCATCGTCCAGCTCTATGTCTGGCGCTGGCTCTGGCTTAAGCGTGCCCCAGCCACCCCCCTCGTCGCCCAACGTACTACACCACCACCACCACCACCAACACCAACACCACCAACACCAACACCACCAACACCAACACCACCAGCTCCAACACCACCACCAACACCACCACCAACAACACCGCCAACAACACCGTCAACACCATCACCACCTTACACCACAATTGCAACCAACACCACCACCACCATCACCACAACCAACACCACCACCAACAACACCACCACCAACAAGGAAGAGGAGAAAAGGGAGGATGGGGATTCGCAGGGAGAGGAAGAGAAATCAAGAGGAAGGAGATGTCGAGGAAGAAGAGTGTGAGGAAGAGGATCCGGATAATGATCCAATAAAGGATGGTAAATGAGGAAGCTGAGAGATAATATGATAGATATTATTATAGCAATCGTCTCTTGATGTATATAGGTAGATGTCCCCGTCACTTTTGAACAATATGAAGCAAAGAGAGATGCGGAAGATCGTGCTAAAGCGAAGAGAGAAAAGGAAGCTGCCTTGGTTTTCAATACACCGCACCAGCACAAACACAACAAGCACCTCATTGTGATCGTATCACGCCAATCAGAAGCAAAACAAACAGCACCAAAGCTAGACCCAGCACCAACACCACCAACACATGCCAGCAGCATACCTGGAAGAAACTAAGTGTGTTCTTTTCTGTTGGACAAATATGCAAGTTCAAGCAGTATGCTGGCATAGAACAAGCCAATTACAATGTATCGTTTGAGACTACCAGCACCACTACCAGCATCGCTAGCATCATTGGCCAGCAACCATACCATGAGATTTTCTCTTTTTTCTTTCCTTTTTATTCGCAGAAGCGGGAGTTCACCAGCAGCAGCAGCAGCACCATTGGCTCCACCAGCAGCAACACGGTATTCAATCCTCCCCTGAAGTCTCCGGAATGGTCCCACTGGTTTGATTTTTCGGAATGGAATATCGTAAAACAAATACTGCAAAAAGAGAAAAACATGCCACGTGAGCTGGTCTTCTTGGTGGTTATATATGTGGGCTTGGAAACATCAGCTCAGCCGTCATCTGCTTGGAACAAAATTATGGAATGCCACCAAGAGTGGGACAATTGGGACCAAAATCAACAAGGCGCAGCAATTAAGTCTGTATAGCGTATGTGTCTAGACCCATTCGAATCCGTGTCAAATGATTATTATGCATACAGTGAGGCCAACGAAGAATGGTATTTTTGGGCCTCTGTACCCATCAACAGTGGCAAGTATATGACGCAACGCAAAAACTGGAAATATCACACAGACACAAATAAACTATTGTTTGATTAATACGTTAACACTTCCAAAGGGCGGTTTTTTGACGTGAAGATCGGGTGTGAGAAGTGGGAATATCGTTGGGCATTTAACAAGGACACCAAAAAACAACTGTTTGTAGAGTTCTTGAAATTCTTGGACGTCCAATACTCCTACTGTATCGATATTGGTTTTGTGTCACAGGGGAATTCGGTCCCGCCATTGGCTGATGCATCGACAGAAACTCCCGCCAACGCCAGCACCAGCAGCAACACCACCTGCACCTCAACTACCACCAGCAACGTTAACACCAGCGTTTCGAACGCAAACGAACTACTGCATGACCTAGCTGGCCCTTCGCACGGCGGACGCCCTTCGCACGGCGGACGCATATGTCGGACATGTGGGCAGAAGGGAGACGATGATGCTCCAGTCGTTGTGTGCCCTTTTTGCCAGACATATGTCCACGTTAAGACGTGTTCCCGGGGACATGGACAAGCTCTAGTATGTGAACAGTGTTTCTCTGATTTATACGCCGATTTCTCAACTCAAGCATTGAAACCCATACCTAAAAAAACCTCAAATCTGCATGCAAAGAAGGTTCTTACATCCTGCCATGTGTAAGAGTTTCAGCGCTGATTCCGACCCAAAGTCTTGCACATCATGCCAGCGATACTTCCACAAATATTGTATATTACCGGTGCGTGCAAGCAGGAGTGAATGCCCTGGTGTTTACTGCAAAGTGTGCGACTCGCCTGAACGCCTGAAGGAGGATCGGTGTTCACCAGGTAACGTTTCGCTGCGTACAATCAAGACCAACCTTCCAAAACTCAGAGAACCCGTAGGTCCATATGAGGCGTTGCTTTATGTGATGGGGGAACGTTTGCAAGATCTGGTTCCGTCTCTGAAATACGAATATCCACAGCACATTTGGGAAAGCGGTTGCTTGGTATGGTCAAAAGATGCTGGAACTAAGCACTTGGCTCTGAGAGAATGCGAACCTGGTACCGGCATACATCACACTGACATGGCTGGGCTATTTTCCAGTTCGCATATCTTTGATCGAAAGACGAAGTTGGCGAACGGTTTTCAAGGAGACGTGCATGTCCCGAAGTGCAAAAAAGTGCTTGGTCGAAAGAAAAAGCTCAAGGGAAGCCCCAGTGCGCTTGAAATTGGGCTTGAAAATGAAGAGGGAGTCATCCAGAAGTTTTATGTCCTTTGGGATCCGGATTCCTTAATAGCCAAGGTCCATTGCATCCAGCAAGTCTGAGAGGTGCTGGTGCTGGTGTTGCTGCTTCTCCTGGCGGTGGTGGTGATGGTGAATCATTGATGGTTGTGCTGGCGGTGCAGCAGCAGCAGCAGCGAGTCTCATCACCACACCCAGCACCACCATCAGCACTAGCAGGCACCAGACGCGACATGACTAGAGCCACCACCACCAGCACCACCACCAGCACCACCACCGGCACCACCACCGGCACCAGCAACGTAGTCCACCACCAACACCACCAGCAGCGCTGCTGCTGCTGCTGGTCGGTGGTGGTGGTGGAAGTGGTGGTGTCTCCGCTGGTGTCTGGTGCTCATTTTGTTTTCGCTGATGCTGAAGCTGGTGATGGTAGTGGTGATGATTGTGATGATAGTTCTGGTCCTTTCGCGTCTAGTGCCTATTAGTGCTGATGGTGGTGGTGGTGAAGTGGTGGTGAAGTGGTGGTCTCTCCGCTGGTGTCTGGTGCTCGTTTTGTTTTCGCTGATGCTGAAGCTGGTGCTGGTGGTGGTGCACGTGATGGTGATGATGGCTGTGCTGGTTGTGCTGGTGGTGGTGTTGCTGGTGGTGGCGGTGCTGGTGGTGGTGATGGTGATGATGGTTCTGGTCATTGTCGCGTCTGGTGCCTGCTGGTGCTAATGGTGATGCTTGGTTTGGTGCTGCCAGTGGTGGTGTTTCCACTGCTGCTCGTGCTGGTGGTGGTGATGAATCATGGTGATCATGGTGATGATGGTCTTGTTGATATCGCCGCAAGCGCTTGCCGTGGTGATCTTTGTGGGGGGCGCTGGTGCTGGTGCTTCTGCACCTCATTTATTTTCTCCTTTACTATTATTATTATTATTATTATTATTATTATTATTATTATTATTATTATCATTATTATCATTATTATTATCATTATCATTATCATTATTATCATTATCATTATTATAATTATAATAATAATAATTATTATTATTATTATTATTATTATTATTATTATTATTATTATTATTATTAGGGAGTACATAGGCCATCGGTTCCTTTCCATGGGCTGATTGGTATAAAGCTCCTAGAGTAATGTTCTATGCCGTCACTTCCTTTATTCCACCGATTGGTGTGGAGACTTTCCTTATGGAATGGAGGATTGGATGCACATGGCCTTTTGGCTCAGCAATTGGCAGGAGATACACTATTATTATTATTATTATTATTATTATCATTATTATTATTATTATTGTTATTATTATTTCCTTGATTCGTGTTGACAAGGTGAATTGCGTCAACCGCAAGGAGGACAAGAACAACTCCGAGTTTGCTCGTTTTTGCGACCTGCACGAAGAAGGCAGGACGCTTATGGAGCGGAACCTTTTGATCGTCCTGACCACGCATACGAAGGTCGACAGAAACGAGCAGCTTCTGGTGCCCTTTTACCTTCACGCCTGGGACACAAATTAAAAAAATAGTCAAATCAGAAGTTTCCGCAAGGATGAAACTTGCACCTGCCAAGATGAGTTGGACCGCCAGCAAATTGTCCATGTGTTCTACACTGAAGGAGCATTCGACTTGAAGATGCCTGTACGTTGCACCGAGGAGCTGGAACGAGTGACACGATTGCACGTTTGAATTCATTTTCGTCAGTGTACTTAGCAGTTGGTAGTCGTGTTGTAATATTATAATGGTGCTGTTATGGTCGCGTTCGTTGTTGCGGTGTGATGTTGATTGTAGTGCTGGAGGTGGCTGCTGGTGGTGAATCAGGGCGCTGGTGCACTGTTGTATATGTTGCCCTTTTTAGATAATTATTCTGTGACTTGCTGTTTGCTGACTAGGTTCTGATGACCTTGTTGCACACTGGAGCCCGAGAAGCACATGGCACATATCGTCGACATGGTTGTAGAAGGTGACATAGACCCAAGGCAAAGTGGACCACGCCGGTGTGATAATCAGGCAACGTTCGTTTGGAGATTGACCAAGGTGAGCAGTCTTGCCCATGGGAAGGTTGCGGCTGTTCAGTGTGCGTTGTATCACCAGGACATTGCTCTTGGGCAATATTACCAACAGGGGGGCATGCATGCACAATTATTTCATTTTTTTCTGGGCGACAAGTGTCTCTTCGGCGAAGTAGAGTGGGCCGGCGCATCTTCTTCTTGACAAAATGGCTCTTATGCCTCAGCAGCAAAGCGTAGGCTTGGCTAAGATGCCTATCCGACACGTCCTTCAGTACCTGATTGAACAGATTCAACAGCTAAAGTCGATGTTCAGCTCACCTCTGGACATTGAGTATCGCATGTGGAAAGAGTGTCCCACACCCTACGTCTGCTCCCAGATGGTAATGTCTGTTCAAGTCACGTCCAAGACCCAAGGTCCGGAACCATGAATGTAGCCCTCTCCATCGGCGATTCCGTGATCATAGTAGGGTATGGTTTGCCCCAATGTCCTGAAAACTCTGCAAGGATTTTAGGGAACGATTCTTTTTGGTTGCTGGAGGGTATACTGGCAGGTTTGGACCCGGGAGATATGCTAGAGCCAGACGAAGGAGAATTTCCCAGCGCCAAGGCTGCCGGCGTGTGGTTGCGTCCTTACAAACAACCTCTGCATAAGCTTGAAGCTGTTTATGGAACAAGTGGTTTGATCTCCGATGACTTCAAGTGCTTGACCATCACGGCTGTACCTGAGCATGTACCTGAGTACGAAGATTGTTTGTTGTATGTTCCATTGTTGGCGGCCGATTCTGATGGCAAAAAGACGCCGGGCAGCGTTGTGGCCATCCTGAAGGACTACAAGGTGAACCGATTGCGACTTTCTGGAGAACAGGGTCAACGTCCGGATCAAGAAAAGCTACGTCCGGATCAAGAAAAGCTCGCTATCTTCAGCCAATTTTTTCAAGTAAGCACAAACGACCATGGGCCAGTGTGTGATCGTGCTGGGCGGCAGACACGCAGGAAGAAGCGGAAAAGTTCGGAACCGGTACCAACCGTGCCACAGGATATCGATCCAACTGCAAGTGCTGTGGGAAAGAGCGATTCTCGTCCAGCCCGTCAGGTCAAGAGACGCAAGAGAATCGAGCCGTCTACACAAAAAAGACAACGTGAGCAGGTACTGAATCCGGACGCGACCCATGGCAGCAAAAGGAAACGGCCCAAGCAATCTGGCAAGGGCAGCGTTGAGGATCGTAGCGAAACGATCGCGATTGTGGCCCAGGAGATCTTGATCAGCGAGAAAAAAGCAGTCTTGTGTTTTTCGGAATTCCAGAAACTGGCTCCGTTGGCTAATGTCAAAGAGTTTTCGGATTTTTGCGTGGAGGTTTCTGGAAAGAGCACCAACTATGCTGCAAGATGTGGAACAATATACAAAGAATGGGTACAGCGTGTCTTTGTTTGCGGTTAGAACTGTCGTGAAGCTGTCGGTGGTCGTGCTGTTGTTGATGGTGGTATTGCTGACGAGGGTGCTGATTGTAGTGCTCGTGCTCGAGGCGATGCTGCTGGTGGTGCCGTTGCTGTTGCTGTTGCTGGTGGTGCTGGTCATGCATATGTTGTTTTTGGTGGTGCTGGTGTTGCTGAAGTTAGCTTGTCAGAAACTGTACTGCTGGTGGTAGTTCTGCTCGTGGTGGTAGGCGAAGTGCCGAGGCAGATTGGTGGTGATGTGGTGGTGTTGCTTCTTTGTGGTGGTGTTGCTTCTTTGTGGTGTTTGTGTTGGTGCTGCTGGTTGTGTTCGTGGTGGGTTTCGTGTTGCTGGTGATGGTCGTGGTGAATCATTTTAAGTACTTATACTGCTGGTGGTAGTAGTGCTGCTGCTGTTGGTGGTTGTACCGATGCTGCACCTTATGCATAACGGAACGGTAGTGGGGTATGGTGCTGACAGTGTTTGTATGTACTGCTGTGGGTGGATCGATGCATATGCTGGTAACTTTTGAGCTGTTCGTACTGGTGGCACTGCTGATGGTGCGTGATGGTTGCATGTTTTGGTGGTTATGACACTGTGCAGAATTTTAAGGAGATAGTGAGCATATTTCAGCTGACATCAAGGAGCTGGTGCCGCAGCGGGACACGGGAGTTAGGAAGAGGGCTAATACCCTAAATGAACATAATAAGAACGCCTACTCCGAAGTGTCCCAGCGGGACTTTTGGCGCAAAGCGCGCCATAACATGGTTAAGTCACAGCTACCCTACGAGCTCTTGGAATATGCGTGGCAGCACGCTATCCTTTTGCACAATCTTTCGCCCAAGCAATCCGGTGGTGACGTCCGGCTGTTTGAGCTTATGCCCAGAGAAAGGAAGGTAAACTGGATAGCCTACCTTCACCCCTTTGGGTGCCTTTGCCATATGGTCATCGAGTGCCGGTTAGGGCATGACGAGAGCCGAACACATATGGCCGCCTGGTTAGGTCTGAGTTTGGAGTACTCGGCGCACTTGATCCTGTGCGAAGGAAGGGTGTTCCCGTGGCGAAACGTCAAGAACTTTGACGACAACCAGCCCGCCTGGCCGTTGTTACAACCCCTATGGGAGAAGAAGGGCCTGAGCTTAGAACCGTTCAAGGGGGACCAATTAGTGGAAGACGCCGTCCTAGGCCAGCTGTTTGTCCCGAAGCCCCGGGTGGGGGTTACCGAGCCCGGTGACGGTAAGAAGCCCCCGGATCAGGGGGAGCTTGATAGTTCCGATTCCGACGGCAAAGTGGAGGAGGTGACCTCAGAACAGGAAGCCACGGAAGCCGCGGAAGAGGCCCCCGCTCCCGCACCCGATCAACTGGGAACGATAGGGGAGCTGAAGGGAAGGTACTCAGTGCGGCTGGGCTTGGGCCAAGAAAACCTACGGGGTAGGTTTCAGGGATAAGGTCCGACGGGGCCAGGTGCAAGACGTTAGCGAACCCATATGGGTTAAGAAGCAAAAGAAGCACGGACCGGCCCACTGGGTAAAGTTTGAGGATGACGATGCCCCAGACCGTATGCTGGACACAGAGATCGTCAAGTACCTTGCCTCCGGTCCGGAGGCCGCCCCCGCCACGTTCACTAGACCGGTGAGTGAGAAGCAAGCCGACGAACTAGGGTACTGGGATGACGCCCGAGCCCAGGAGATGTCTACCCTCTGGGAGAAAGGTTGCTTCCGGAGAGTCCGGGCTGACTTAGTCGACAAGAAAGACCTCTGTGAAGGCTGGTTCGTAGATGCTACCAAGGAGGCAGGAGGTGAGATCCTGAAGTTCAAGAGCCGGTGGACGGCCAAAGGGTTTTCCATGATCCAAGGATGGCACTTCGGGAAGCGTGACTTCCCTACTCCGTGTGCGCTTACCATTCTGATGCTCTTTGCCCTGACGGTGTTCTTTGGTTTAGTCCTGTCGAAGTGGGACGTTGGTACCGCGTACGCTGAAGCGTCTGCAGCAGAGCAGGGTTATCGCCCCACTTACATCGTACCACCTTTTGGTTTAGAGGAGCCGGGTTATGTGTGGGAAATGCTCAAAGCCCTATACGGTAGACCGGACGCGGGCCGCAAGTGGTGGCGGTACAACTAGTGCCCTTCTTAGAAGGTTTGGGCTTTAATGCTCATGTTGCTTTTCGTTGTTTCTTTTGGCGTTGGTTACCCAGAAAGGACAAACCAGACTTCGTCTTCGTGCATGTGGACGACATGATGGGAGCGTTTAGTAGCAAGGAGGTGGAAGCTGAGTTCTTAGCCGCGGGTAAGAAGGCCTTTATGGTCTTTAAGCAAGAAGCTCCGACCGGGGTGGTAGGCCTGAACATAGAAGACAAGGAGGACTGTCGGTTAGGCCGGACGATCAAGATCTCCCAGGAAGATTTCATCAAAGAGGCAGTCGAGAAGCTTTAGTGCACCGGTCTAGCTACGGTCGACTCGCCGTGGCTGATGCCGGGGGTGCGGGCCGGCAATCGGTATTAGAGAAGTTCTCTCCGCAACACATCGTAGGTGTCCTGTTGTGGACACGCATTACGGCACGAGGTCTTGAGCCCACTAGGGGACGTAGCAACCCATGCCTCCATGCCTGAGTTGTTTAATTACCAGCAGGCCGTGCGGTACCTCAATGGTACCCGATCTAAAGGCGTTCGGTTCACCAAGGTGAACGGTACTCGCTTGATGTCGTGGGCAGACTCAAGTTGGAAGGGTACATCCGAAGATCGCCGTGCCCGCTTAGCGGGCTTTCATTTCTTTCTCGGTGGCTCTGTGCTGCCGTTCTTCCTCAAGCGGAACGTGTCCGTGGCCCTGCCGAAGGATGTGACCCTGAGTGCCCGCGTGGAGGAGAAGGCGAGGGTGGTGAGCGACGAGCTCGTGGCGGCTGCGTCCGGGAGCGGGGATCCAGAAAAGACGGCGGCCGGCGCGCGTCTAGTGCCTGCGGCACCAGAAGCCTCATCGTGTGAGGCTGAGGTGTATGCGATGGTGGAAGCCTATCACGGGCAAGACAAAATCATGAATTTTGTGCAGGGGATCGCGGATGGCCGGGTCGCCGACGCGCTGGGGCCATACGGGTGGGGGCAGCCCCCCATCCTGTACGGCGACAACCAAGGCGCGCTGGATCTCGCTGATACTAATGTATTTTCTAGGAAGCTCGGGCACGTGGACCTGCGCTGCGCCATCGTAAACCAGAAGGTGGA
>WBZZ01005837.1:120000-122858 GCA_019918135.1 Paulinella micropora | reverse complement strand
TGTCGCGTAGATAATCCAGCGCTTGCTTCGCAGCGTGATCATTACCCGAGACACCAGCACCAATAAGCTTATCAACACGAAAGGACCTGTAAGGTTTCGCAGCCCGCTTTGGCCGGCGCTGGCCGCTCCACGTCAGTTCGGCCCATACTGCCTTGTGGTCCGTATCAAGATCATCTTCGCATACTCCGAACTTTGCTCCAGATGCCAAGCCAGGCGACGCGCAGATGTAATCGAGGAGGTGCTTGCCTGTGCCCATGCCGCGCTGCTCACGCCGGGACCACCAGTAGGACCCTTCCACTGGGCACGAGAAGCCGCTCAGATTTCGCAGGCCCGTAGCGACGAGGACAGCCGCGAGTCTCTTGCCGTTCTCCGAACGTACCGGTGCTCCCTTATCATCGACCTCCCCGTGCTGACCGACGATGCCCTCCTCTTTTCGGCTGCATGCCGGCCCGAGCTTCGCGTTGGCATCCGCCACCGTGACCACAAGACCTTTGGCTCCAAAAAAAGCTATAGCTGCCTGCCAGGCCGCATACGCCTCTGACGACTCTTCTTCCTGCGTTTCCTGGGGAAAGTAGCCGTTGCCCACATAGATATCCTGAGCGCCGGTAACACCCGAGGCGATACGCAGCCACACTTGCTGCCGGTGGTCGACGGGGGCTGACACCAGGTTGCAATACGGACCAAGGAAGTTAGCCACCGCGAATAGAACCCCACCCTTGCAGCGATTTTTCTCGCTGACCTCCGCAGGTTTTCCAAAAATCCGGAATCCATCCAGGCTGCATTTGGAAAGTTGCTTCTTGCCCATGCGGTGCTCCTGAGCCCCGATGACTAGCCAGCCCTCGTGCTTGTAGAATGATGCCCATTCCGCCGTGCCTACGTTGTCGTATCCCGTTTTACCCTGCCAGTTGTGACTCGCGACGAGTAGCTTGAAGCCGGTATCGAACTGCTTGGAGCGGTGCTTCTTGGCTCGTTTCCGGACCCGACGGCCGCGCTTGGCTTCCGCCCTCGTGCTGCCCCCCTCTGCAGGTGCTTGCGCAGGTTGGTCCCCCACTGCACTGGCCGCCGAATGCAGGGGCACCACATTGCACATCAGCACACTCAGACACACACTTAGGTGCATCGGCAGCCAATTCCGAAGACACCACCTGCACATCATCGACACATTCTTCATGCAGAGGCAAGACGCGATATCCCGTCGCAGCTTCCTCCTTCCGGACCGCCGCTTCCCCACGCAGATGGATGCGAATAAGCCTTCGGACACGTTCCCTGTCCCTGAACCTGCGCCCAAGGGCCACATTGACCCCTCTGCCGAAGAATTTGAGATGTTTGAGTTGCTGCAACGCCGTCTGCCTGCTGTCATCGTCCTCGTAGACCAGCTCCAGGTGACGAGACATTCGCTGGCCTTGCCACTCCATTACCGGGGACCACCAGACCAAGACCGCTCATTTTGGAGGCGATCTCCTGTAGATTGGCGCGTTCTGAGAGCCCCCAGACAATCAGATTACGCCCGTCCTTGTCGTACCGATCTACCCGCCGGTACCGTCGAGGCGGCGGTGCCATCTGCCATATAGCGCCGCTCGCCTTATGTTGAAGCGCCGACCCGTGTGCCAGGTTTGGGGAGGAAGGATGAGGCGCAGCTAAGATAGCCTCTCCACGTGGTTCAGGAATTCCGTCATATACGCGAGCCCTCATCCTCCCATCCTGGGACATCGGGCCAGAGCCCGTCGAAGAGGCATTCCCACGGGGATTGTCCAGGTCTTCGGCGATTCTACCTTGTCCCATAAGGGCCACAGTGGTAGCTCCGTGCTTCGCGTATTTGTAATCCATTGAGAGTAGTAGACGGCCAATGTCGCTGGCCATCACCGCCGCGCCTCTTTACGCCGAGGAAAGCGCCCGTCCATGCAAATAGCATCGGCGGTATCTGCAACACACACTACACGCATTTCCGCCGGTGTCACTGGACGCTGCCGCGTCGCTTCGTGCCCTTCGGCGCCCGCCAGCACCCCCAGCGTCGCCAGAACCTGCCTCACGCACTACACACACTCTCCATCGCATCGCCAACGCCTCTACTCTCATGCCTTATGGACTTTCAGCTGCTCCTAACAATACACATCATGAGGTACGGGTGTCCCCGAGTGGAGCCAGATCGGACGGCGTGCCGCTGAAACTCCTTCCCCCACGTGGGTATAGAAGGCGCGAACCTAGCGGTACCTATAGGGTCTTACAGACAAGTATAGTAATCCCAGCCGAAGCTGCTCAGTTAGAAATGCAACGGTGGAGGGTGTGAATGCATGGGGCAAGGCATGGCAACGCAGCAAGGCACTGGCAAGGCATTGGGACCGACTGAAGCCCCTCTCCAACGTGCGCTCATCATGTGTTCCAGTTAGGCAACCCCGAAGAAGCGAAGATAGGGAGGAGACAAAACCCAGATAGGATGAAGATAGGATTAACATGAAGCCGAAATGGAGCCGAGTTGGAACAGGTCAACTCAGCCCCATCTCGGCTCAATGTGAATCCTATCTTCAACCCATCTCGGTACTGTTTCCTCCGAATGCTCACCTCAACAAGATCACCAAACCGGAACTGGAAGCCCCCAGGCATTTACTCGGCAGGAAATTCGGCGAAAATGGGCTAACCAGGAAACCAGACCCAAACCAACAGCCAAGAAAAAACGAGCCAACCAACAATCCAACAGACAACCCCACAACCTGCCTGGCCGAACCCCTACCGAGTAAATGCCCAGTTGAGAGTTGCGCATATCCCGGTGACCGCGCTCCCCAAGCGGTCACCTTCGTGGGGAGAGGCCCAACCACCTCCTCTTCCCATGGAGTGCCATCTTGTGCACCCCTCCAGAATAT
>WBZZ01005837.1:97500-105000 GCA_019918135.1 Paulinella micropora | reverse complement strand
CAAGGCATTTGACGAACCCACCTTTTTTTTTTTTTTTTTTTTTTTTTTTTTTTTTTTTGTATTAATATTTTGTCTTTTTGAGTTATTTTTTGAAAAGCATAGAGGTGGGTGTGTGCGTTTCCTTGCTTGTTGAGAAGGTAGGAAAGGCTTAGGCAAGGCGAAAATTTAGAGAATCGTTCATCAGGACATTGGGCTTGTGTGGCAGCTAAAACAAGCCGAAACAAAAGCTCAGAAAGCTCTTGTGACCTTGCGTTTCGACAAGAAAGATTATTGCATTTTGTAAAATTTTATCCAAGTTTCTACGAAGTGAGGCAGCACAGACAGTGTGTGCTTTTCGTTGTATTGATGCTGATTTGAAGGAGATAGTAGTGTAGTTTACTGACGACAAAGAATCCAGTAAGGAAAAGCAACCCACTGCACAGGAGGAGCAGAAGGATGATGAGGCAGAAACAGCTGATGAGGAAGGAGGAGAGGAAGAAAGTTATCATTCGTATAACATATGCCCTTACACTGAAGAGCAAGTGGAGCAGAAGTTAGATAAGCTGTTCAAGAGTGGCTTTGCGTGGCAGTTTAAGTATCAAAAATTAGATTGGAGTTTACTTCTGCACTCGAGTACAAACTTCTCTTTCTCTGTCGGTGCTTATTTTTATGTGAAATGCAGCTAGTGTAGCAAAATATATATGTTGCTGTATGTGTCTCCATCATTATAAATCTTGATGTCTGTTTGCGTTCAGAGAACTTTAGTTGTGATTGCAGACACTTTGAGTATTGTTTTTTGATTCATTGTCCACTATGAGCTCTTGCTGTTTGTTTTTCTTTTCACCTTGTGCTCATTCTTGTTTTTTTTTTCCCACTATCTGTTCCTGTATACATTTAATGCACTTCATGCCTCCCAAAGCTGTCAGTATAGCAATACAATAGAGTTCACCAATATCGAGCTGGCAAAGTACAAGGAGCAGTGGATTAAAAAGCATATGGATCACGAAGAAGTTTGCTGTATTTCTCGCGCTGCTTGTGCTCATTTCGATAGCAGATAGGGGTAGACGGAAGGCACATTGGAGCCCCAGAGATGAGACAGCCACAGATGTGCTGCGAGGTGATGTGTTTGGACAGCATATGTCATTGAATCACTTCGATAAGATTTTTTCTCGTCTTACTTTTGAGCCTCTTGCTACTGACAACGATCCTTTCCTGCCAATTTCGTTTTTTATGGAAGAGACAAAGCAAGCGTTTCAATTGGGTGTTCATTCCTGGGGCTTGCGTTACCGTAGACGAGAGCATGAGACAATGGACAGGTACAGGGATGCCAGGCCCAGGTGTATTATATGATGTGACTCGCAAGCCGATTCCGTTGGGGAGGAATATCATACTGCGGTGTGACATACAAACGGAAATCTGTGTGAGTTTGGAATGCGTCGAGGGCAAGGACGGTACAGAGCCAAGGAAGGGGTGGACCTGTGGGGGGTAAGAACAGCAACCACTATGCGTTCGGTACAGCGGTGGCATGAAACAGGTCATCTGGTTGTTGGAGATTCGTGGTTTGCCACTGTGAAGACAGCCGTGACGTTGAAGGCGTCAGGCCTTGATTTTGTCAGCATGATAAAGAGTGCAACTGCAAATTTTCCAAAACGCGGTTTATGGTTGGCAAGAGGCAACAACAAAGGAGATTTAGCTTCTGCAGTATGTGTAAAGGATGGGATTTCTCTTCTTGCAGTGAACCAAAAACTATCACAACATGCAGCAAATAATTGCTACCTGTGGTACTACGATGGCCGGCAAGCTCAGGGAGGCGCGATTTAGCGAGCGAAATGTTTACGTTGCGTGGTGCGACGCTGTTGCAAAGTATTACGAGTGCTTCAACGCCGTTGACCGCTTCAACTCCTTGCGCCATGTGTCAGGATGCATGAATCTAAATGTAAGAGTTCGTTCATGGGTTATTGCAGATTTTCTGATTTTGACAGACTTTGTCATGACGAATGCATATCTGCACTTCCTGCACTTGAATCGTATACCTAATGCGACCTATTTCAGAGCAAAAGGCACAACCAGGCCAGGGTTTTTCAAAAGTCTGGTTGCTGAAGGGCTGCTCAAAAGCAAAAATAGCTGCAGATGTGGATTGGAGTATGCTAAGCCCAGCTTCAGAGAATCTCCGAGGTCCAGATCCCAACCTTCCACACATGGAGGGGCCAATATCCTTTAGCCGATATGGCGGATGCATTGAAGCGTAAGGCTGAGTCAGGAAGCCATTTTCAGCAATCTACACAAAGGCCCAAAAGATGGCGTTATGAGCACGTCAAAGGCAGCCAAACTACAATTCTCACCTCATTTTACTTTCTAACGTGTGGCCCCAGTATGGCGTTGTGTGGCCCCAGTATGGCGTTGTGTGGCACCAAAGGCAGTGGGTGTCACGCCTGGCATATTAAGCATGGAGACCCCAGGAAAAAAAAAGGGGTGCTTCGTGTAAGGTGAGCTTTTTCTTGATTACCAGTTAGTACAGCTTGTTTTTGATATGTAGGGTGTGGAAGGGTGGCGGAGGAACGAAGGCCGTTCGCAACTTTTTACTTAAATTTTTATGAGTTTTGAGTCCAAGTTGATAATATTATAACATATTTTTAATAAAAAATAAAATAACATAAAATAAAAAAATACAATTAGATTATTTTTCCGTTTTAATATCATTACCAATTGGTAACTAGCACCAGGGACTTAGACAATATATACAAATTGATTCACTGCAAGTGTCAAACTCAGCCATCCGATGATCTAGAGTTGAATTTGCCACGGTGACGGCCCGCCAAGAGTCAGATTTCAGATTAGCAGCCAGCGAAGTTTCTGAATCAGACTTGGATTAACCCTTTGGCCGTATCAAAAACTCCAGGGAGTTTTCAACAATGCAGGGAGCGACAAAAAATTTCGACCGCAAAACCAGTTATTTTCAACGACTGCCGTTGCTCAAAAAAATCGTATTCACTGTGAATTTTCGCTTGCAGTTTTCGTCTCCACAGGGAGGCTGTCAGGCCTGCAGAGTTTTTGTCTGAGTGATCACGACACACTGAGATGCTCATGACCATGGCTCAGCAGTCAACCCCATTGGGATTTCGACCATTGCCTGAATGTCCCACCGACTTGTGCGGCTTTTCTCGACAGAAAAACTCACAGTTTATATGACATTTTGGACACACACAGAAAATTCTACAAAAGCAAGTATTACAAAACCTTCCAAAATTTGACACAACCATTGCATTATGTATGTGAATCATTTGGTATTCTTGCTTCCTTGCAACTCATCTTGTGGATTTCTCAACATCAAATCTCCCATCCACAGTCAAGACATGTCAGACAAAAAAATGTAGTTGAATAACCATAACGTTAGGTGTTGGGGCCGACACATTTTTCAGGGGCCGAAAAACTAGAAAAAGACCCGACACATGCATTTCTCCGTAAAACCAGATAAATATTATTCAAAATTTATGACACTATCTGGAGTGTTGATAACTCCACCGAGTGTTACGACCAAAAGGATCGCGAATAGAACGTCAGTTGGCAGCGCTACCAGAGCGGTCTGGGAGCGGTATGGAACGGTATGAAGACGGGTTGGTGTCTATGCTCATGGCGATAGTATGTGGCATCCGGTGTTACCATATGGTATCAGTTTTCCAGTGACCGGTTTTCAAAAACCTCTAGCGATCGAACCGGAGGCGTTGTCATAAAACAAACTACAAGCAAGTCACCAGGAAGCGAGCCGTAACATTTCTCAACAAAACTTTGAGTTGAAGTTTTTTTTTTTATAGAAGGGCGACCCCTCCCAACGCACTTTTTCCACGTGAAGGCGCCACATAACAATTTTTTTCTCCAACGATGGAAGTGGGAACGACCATCTCACTCCCTATTTCTCGGTTCGGGGGCCTTGAGCAAAAAAGAAATTCGGGGAATCGACATATAAGGACATTCGGGCTTTGGATGTGTTGAAAGAAAAAGGACGAAACAAAAAAAAAAAAAGCTCCTATTACTGCTCGGTTTGATGGTAAGGATTATTACGAGTTAACCAAACATTTGAAGCCAGAGCCAGCCCATGAGGGGTCGAGTTTGGCTTTCAAGAATGGGGAGGGCGAAGAGGTGGTGATGGAGGTCTCGGATGATGAAAAAGAAGAAGAGGAGGAGCAGGAGGAGGAACAAAAACAAGAACAGAAAGAGCAGGCTGCGGTAGAAGAAGATGAGGAGGAGGAGGAGGAGGGAGGTGATGAAGAATTCATGCCCTGTTACAATCCAAGCCCTCATACGGCCGAGGAAATAGAGACTGAAAGAGAAAATTTCCTGGGAAAGGGGTTCGACCGGAAGCTGGGTCCACAGGCGGTGGATTGGGGAGCAGATCGACCTCGGCACAAACCGAAGACGACACTCGACGAAAAAAATGACACTGGCTCTCTGTCTTCTCTATATATTTTCCTATTCCAGTTAGCCCCTCATTCCCCAACACTTTCTCTACATGTCTATGTCTTTTTTTTTAAAATTGTGTTGTGTTGTTTCAGAAAACGAAAGGAAAGAAACAAAATTTCAACTCTGTGATTGGTCTGTTGGTTTGTTGTAATCATGGTGCCAACTTTTTTTCAAGGTTTTTGTTTGTTTTGCCCTTTTTTTTAATTTTCTTTTTTCCTGTGTGTAGAAACTTTTTTCACTTTTGTCAATGTCTGCGGTGACAACCCTTATACAGCTTACTAACATAGAGCTAGCGAAAGAGAAAGATAAGAGGGTCTCAAAACTACTTACCATGGAAGAATTTTTTGTCTTTGGTGGGGTTGTTAATGCAAATCTCATTGGCCGACAGAGGTAGGAGAAGGTCACACTGGGCACCAAAAAGGGTATGGGTACAGACTGCTTGCCGGGGGATGGTTATGGCGACATAATGGCCTGCAATCGGTTCGAGGGGATCTTGAAATGTTTACGTACAGGTCCACCAGCAACAGAAGAGGACCCTTTTTTGCCTATTCGGGGGTGGGCGGAGGCTGTCGATCGTAAGGCGAGGGAAGCCATAGTTGCGGGGGGGGGGGGGGGGGGGGGGGGGGGGGGGGGGGGGGGGGGGGGGGGGGGGGGGGGGAGGGGGTGATTACTATCGACGAAAGTATGGGGCAGTTCACTAGGGACGGAATGCCTGGGCAAATAGTGGTTCCCCGCAAGCCGATCCCCGTGGGAAGGCAATATCATACCGCCTGTTGTGTCGAGTCTGGGGTCCGTATCGCACTGGAGATGGTGGAAGGTAAGGAGCGAGATAAAAAAAAGGAATTTGCACATGAGTTCGGGGTCACTACTGCCACCACTTTGCGTATGATGAGGCTGTGGTTCGGTTCTGGGCGCATTGTAATTGGTGATTCGTGGTTTGCCAGTTGCGAAACAGCATGTGAGTTGAAAAAAAGGGGCCTTGATTTTGTCGGAATGGTGAAGACTGCACACGCGGGCTTTCCTGTGAATATGCTATGGGGTGCCAGGGGGGGTTCTAAGGGGATTTGGCGTCAGCAACATGCGAAAAGGACGCTATCAGGCTGCTCGCGGTGAACCAAAACGACCACAATCAGCAGCAAGTTATTGCTACAGGCTCCACCACTTTGCCCGGCAAGCCGCGGAATGCCAGGCTCGTTACAGCCGCACTTTGCATCTTGTCCCGAGGTGCGAGGCCGTGGCCTTGTATTATAGCGTTTTCAACGCTGTCGATCAATTCAACTCCGCTCGCCACGGGTCCTCTTCCCGCAACCTCTGCATTACAGTCAATGACTGGAAAAAGGTAGATTTCTTTATTTTGCTGGATTTTATTATCACCAATGCTTACAAGCATTTTAATTTTTTCAGCAAAACCGTTTTGGCCAATCTCAATATGCTGAAAGGAGACAACAGGCTCGGCTTTTTCAAGCATCTCCTCGCATCCGAGCTCATTGAAAGCGCAAACGAGCCTAATCTTGCAGGTTCCCAGCCCCCCCCCCCCCCCCTCTGCACCCCTCGCTCCTGTCGCCCCCCCCCCCCCCCCCCCCCCCCATTCACCCCGTGCATGGAACTGTGCAGATATCCTTTGACCTTTATGGCGGACAAATTTAGAAAAAAAACAGGAGGTCGGTCGCGCATACAACCAGAGCACGGAGAGGCCAAAGATGCGTAGGTGCCGTGTTTGCCTGTACGCTTTTTCTGATAACATATGGGAGGGTGTCCATAACGAGTTATTATTGAGCCTCCTGTGGCCAGGATATGCCACTGTGCAGCGGCGAAGGTCGCACATGTCACGCCTGGCACAAGCAATACGGAAAATCAGCAAAAAAAAAAGCAGTTTAGGTGATTTTGGACACTTTCAAATAGTTTAAAACGCAGACTGTGACCACCTGGTATCAGTGGTAAAAATAACTTTGGGGCGGGGGCCCTCTGACAGTAAGGCATGCGCCTTTTCACTTATGCAAATAAATTTTTCTTACTTTGGGTGACAGGAAAACAAAGTTTAATAATAATATTAATAAAATTTTTATGGTTCTATTAATATTATTTTTTTCTGATCCGGAATATTAATAATTATGGATACCACATGGTATCCATGCACATACACATAGACATTGGGACCAGGGACGGGTTGGCTGCATGCAAGATCCAGTAGTTTTATTAATACATATTATTAATAAAACCAATGAAAACAACCAAGTTGGAAGCAAGCGGGCGCGGCTGGCCGACGCGTGATCCGGGCTCGGGACGGCTGCAGACACGTGACTTAACCTGCCGTCGGCATATGAAAAATACTAAGTGAAATGGTAAAACACGGTGCCGATCACACCGCTTTCGGCCAGTTCCGCTGTCGATCTATCAGGATTTATTAATATTTATTCATTTCCAGTTGGCAAGCCGAGACTAAAAGAAAAAAAAGTCTTGGTACGAGCTTTGCGAATGAAAATTCACGACAATGTGACATCAAGTCTATACAGAGAAAACTTGATTTCAATTGTATATATATTTGGGCTGCATATGATGATTACGGATAGAATCCGAGTCAGATACGTTATGCTGCAATTACTGCTGCTCGTAAATAAGACTCTGAAGTTTAAAAATGTTGATAGGGGCAGACTGTCGCATACTTGAACACACTGATATGAACACACACATTCATGCGCGGATGCACACGCATGCACACACACGAACACACGACGCACACACACGCAACACGCATGCACACACACGGAACACACACGGAACACACATGCACACACATGCACACACATGCACGCATATGCACACACACCACAGACATACACACATATGGTACATACATACATACATACATACATACATACATGACATACATACATGACATACATACGCGCATGCGCACGCACGCATGCATGCACGACGCATGCATGCATCCATCCATCATCATCCATCATCATCCATCATCATTATCATCATCATTATCATCATCATTATCATCATCATTATCCTTACATCATCCTTGCATCATCATCGCATCATCATCCAATC
>WBZZ01005837.1:90000-92500 GCA_019918135.1 Paulinella micropora | reverse complement strand
ATGGCATAGATAGAAAACTTGGGGTGCAATGGGGACTACAGGGCGCAAGCGGAGCCCGGGCCGCCAGGGGTCGCGGCGTTGGTCCACAACCCGCTGCTCGTGCCTAAAGGCTGCGCAAGGGACAGCTGCGCTTGGCGCAGCACATGCGAACGGCTGCACGGCAGGCGCGAGGCACAAGCGAAGGCACCCGCGCGAAGCAAGCGGCGCACACTGCACGCGCCTGCTCTGCTCTCTCCTCTTCTCCCCCTCTTCCTAATCGTTTATACTAGTATATATATATATATGTATACATATATATTTACTCTACTAGCCTGCTTCTCCTCCGCCTCCTTCTCCTGTGGATACTCCTTATTTATTGTCAGAAATTCCTACTAATATGGTAATGCAATGTTTTAAATTTTTTTTCCCTTGCGCAATCACTCGTTTCATGGAACCTTGCTACTCCCAGGAATAAATGGGAAGTCGAAGCATGAAAAGCAACTGAGGTGATAAAAGGTGACTCGTCAGAGTACATAACGAAGGGCACACAATCATGAGAATGAAGAGTGTCACCTAATATCATTATGGTCACCTAAGGTTCAAGTTCTACAACAATAATACGTTCAGGACCGGGAATAAGCTATTAATAACAGCGGAAGGTCCAAAAACAGGGTTTAGTATCAAACTTAGAGTCAAGTTTTTAACTGATTATATATATTGCAAGTGGAAAATGTGCGTCACGGTCACCAGTAAATAAGGAAAAATCGAGCGGTTTGATTACTCAGCTAATCAATCGACTGTTACAATGGTACGGCTGATATTTATTAATAATACTACGTGACTGTGACCGATGACTGTCCTAACGATATGAAGACTGAAGAATACCTAACGAAGAGAGCCTCTGTAGCCTCCAGACCGTGGCGGGGCCAAGGATAACAGGCAGACCGGAATGGTAAGTATTGCCATTATGGTACCGGATGGGCCGGCATAATCCCTTCATATGTTTTTTTACCTCCCGGGCCTAGGATTCTTTAGTTTATTCGCCAGTTTAGAAATAATAAAAAATATAAATAAATTCTTCAGATCGCACTGATTCAGAATCTACCGTTGAACTTTCAACTTGATCTGTTTCAAAATATGTTTAGTAGTTCAACTTTTACAAAATTTAAAATTAAAGTTTGCAAGACCGTCGCATCCACCATACTTTTCAGGTTCAAGCCGGCCTCAGTGACCACCCAGTGTCGGCGGCTTTTCAGTCCAGCCTGTGAATTTCTGCTGTCCTGCCCTTTTTGCGAATCAAATTCACTCTCAAGCAAAGCCAGTGCTGTGTTCATGCTTTTTGCTTCCTGTGTTTGCATCCCCCACTTCACCAAACTTGATTCCAAAATTCTTGAACCCACTTGCGTGCCACATACCTACACTCACTTTCCTACAAGTCTTTTTTTTAATCTGTCCAACTGCCTGCGTTTGGGTGTGGCACGGTCACCTGTTTTGTCTTGGCACTGTTTATGGTTGTCCCACCATGTTGTATTTGTTCATGATCCATGCCTTCCTTGTACTATTTCTTGCATTTTTATCTTGCATATTGTTTTCCAAGTGTTGCTCGCCTGATTTGCCTCAAAAACTCTTTCTTCCTTTCATTCCTTGCCTGTGCTTGCCAACTCTGAACTTGAGGCAGTCTCGTCCTGTGCTGCCATGCTTGTTTTCGTGTCTCTCCTACGCGCGCGCCCTCATTGTCTCGTTTGCTTCGTTTTTGTTTGCTTTAACTCTATGGGTGTTGGGGTGTTGAAAGATGCTTGGGCGCAGTCATTTTGTGTTTCTTATCGATGTGAGAGGGGGGGTTGAAGTTTATACTTGTTGTTCTTTTTTCTATTTTATTGCGTGACGCTTTTGTCACGTTTTCTCGCTGGGGGTGCCACTTGCAGTTTGGACGTCGACTGTCGCTTTTACTTATTTCTTTCATTCGCCGACGGTGCTTCGCGCCCACCTTCTAGACATTCGCGTGACGCTTTGCGTCACTTTTTCTATTAGTGCCACCAAACTAGCCAAAGATTTTTATTCAATGCTCTTCGCGCTTAAGTTTTTCTTGTTCTTAGTCTAGTTGGTGGCACTTCTTTGGGCACCTGGCTGAGGGTGCCACTTGGGTTACACTTTACGTCACTTTTTCTCGCTACGGGTGCCACTTGCGTTAGTGGACCGCTTTTACAGTAAGGTTCCGTGAGAAGTCGCAGGAGGGGGGGGGGGGACTAAATACACTTTTCGTTGAGAGTCGGAGTCTAGTTAAAATTAAGTCGCACCCCCTGAGGTGGCAATCAGACACCAGCCACCTTATTTTTGTAAAGGGTGACATGTACACCTTTAGCCTGTTTCTATGTCTTCTTTTTTGAACGTTGTGAGGACCAATTGCAAAGTGACACATCGATATCCGCGGCCGGTACAAAAATAATAACTATGGAAAAAACCAGTGGATGCAAATTCACTAGATTCAGCGAACAGTTTATGAACAACCCACAAGCTAAGT